>OOFB01031381.1:1073-17332 GCA_900323305.1 Trachyrincus murrayi | reverse complement strand
ACAGAAACGGACTTCCTGGACTCCCTTCCTCTGGGTCAACAGTGCACACAGGAAGAGGAGGAGCTACTGCACTTCCTGTTTGAGATGAAATTAAAGAAGGTACAGACACAATGTGCATACGCAAACAAGAGCATCTCCCATGGAGCTTGAGTCTTGTCCCTGTTTTGTTTTGACTACAAACTTTTTTTAACAAAAACGTTGAAAACTTGCTGGTTATATTCTGCATTGGCAACATCAGCTTCTCGGGTTTACTGTCTTTTTAGTTCATTCTTCTTACTTGTTATAAATGAATGAATTCCGATTGTATTGTTCTGATAACTATTCATGAATCGTGAACGTTGAATAGACTATACTATTTTCTTCCATCTTATTTCCTACCCCGTGTGTCTCCCCATGTCTCCTGCAGTATAACAAGCCTCGAGATCTGGTGGTGCCAGACATGGTCTACGGTCTCCAGGACAACTTGGATGTGGTGGTCTCGCTCGCTGAGAGGCATTATTACAACTGTGATTTCAAGATGTGCTACAAACTCACATCGATGTATGTGTATCATTTTTATTTGATATTTGAACAAACAAAATGTGGGGAAGAATAGGGTGCGGTGGCACTATCGACCAACACAAACAGCACTTCTGATGCCCACAGTGACTCACAAACCAGTTGCAAATCATTGCTTTATTCCAGCTCTGGATTTGGGAATTCAAGGCAAAGGTTTTCCAGTAGAACCATTCCAGACTAGTGTGGGGGACGAAAACCAATCTAATGTAATCTGTTAATCCTCTTACATGCTGTATTACTTTTATAGGGTGATGGTGAAAGACCCGTTCCACGCAAACTGTTTACCTGTACACATAGGAACTCTGGTGGAGCTTAGTAAAGCCAATGGTAAGCGTACTATTTACAAAAGGAACATTCTAACAGACATCTTGGAATATGTATTCCTTTAAGTTTGGATATACTGTATATATATATTTTTTTGCAAGCGTAATATTCCATTAAGAATCGGGCAGACGACGTGCTTCATGACATCATTCCCTCTGGTTTACTCTATCCACAGAGTTGTTCTACCTCTCGCACAAGCTTGTCGACCTGTATCCCAACAATCCAGTAAGTTTCATTACTATCACTTTCATCACTATCCACACGTCCCTGTCCCCCCCCCCAGGTCCCACCGCTTGCTGACCAAACACAACTCCTCCTCCCACACAGGTGTCCTGGTTCGCAGTGGGCTGCTACTATCTGATGGTCGGCCACAAAAACGAACATGCGCGGCGGTACCTGAGGCACGTGCCCGTCCCGTTAATGCGCGCATAAATGAACCCCCTTTCACCCCCCCCCCCGTGGCCACGGGTTCACACTTTGGGACGTCGTTGACCCCTCCGCTCATTGTGCTGGTCTCATTCGTCCCACAGCAAAGCCACGACCCTGGAGAGGACCTACGGGCCGGCGTGGATAGCGTACGGCCACTCGTTCGCCGTGGAGAGCGAACACGACCAAGCCATGGCCGCCTACTTCACCGCCGCCCAGCTGATGAAAGGGTAGGTAACTGGCGTGTCACCAGTTAGTTGTGTTGCTTTATATCGCGGGGGCGATGAAGCAGACTAAGGGCTGGGTAGATATTGACTGATCACAATGTCGTAGTGAATTACGAAAAGTCAGTGTTTTATTGATCACTTGCACAGTATAACAACCCTCTGTTGCTGACTTTTATGAATGGTATTTTGAATCACGAGCATGTTGTGATTATATATCGGTAAGTCCTCGTGCTTATCATGATAATGCATTGATCCATGTCGCCCAGCTCTCATACAAACTCTACGGAGCGCTCAACTCAGTGTCTCACCTGTTGTATCTGAATCCAGGTGTCACCTGCCCATGCTCTACATTGGCCTGGAGTACGGCCTGACCAACAACTCCAAGTTAGCCGAGCGCTTCTTCAGCCAGGCCCTCAGCATCGCCCCCGAGGACCCCTTCGTCATGCACGAAGTTGCCGTGGTTGCCTTTCAAAATGGAGAGTGAGTCGTGTGCATCGTGCAAGACACACACACACTAAGCATGGATGTACACATTTTTACCCTTGAAAAACATTTCCACTGTGATAAATAATTTGTTGTTTCCTCGTCTGCTTTTTCAGCTGGAAGACTGCAGAGAAATTGTTCCTCGATGCAATGGAAAAGATCAAAGCCATTGGAAATGAGGTAGCTGCTTGCATCACTGGAAAGGCGATAATGACGTCACGTCATTATAGCGTGTGCTCATTCAGTTGTTTGATTTTAGGTCACGGTGGACAAATGGGAGCCGCTGTTGAACAACCTGGGCCATGTTTGTCGAAAACTGAAGTAAGTGGTGCGCCTCTTATGAACGATCCAAATTTGGCCCCTGAATTGAAATGATCCCTGGATCAACGAAGCGATACTATGGCCTCTAAAATAAGCTGCGCTTATTTTCTGCTGTTCATTTGATGTCGTCTTCTGCTGAATGTTAAGGTGGGAGGGCAGGGCTCTTCGCTGAGGTAATAGAGTACTATAAATGGATGGGAGACTAAATTTACCCGGAGTCCACAACGTGGAGGCTTTAGTGTGCACTCTGGTCCTTTGTTTCCCTCTCCTTTTCCCCTGGCCCGCATACGCTGAACTATTCCCAGAGATGTGTGTCCGTTTGTTCGACCCCAGTCATGCTGCATAATCAGGGCACTCATTGAGAATGTATGCAAAGATACTTGAATGAATTATGCATTGCCTCTCAGCATATGTTAAAAGCGGCATGCGGAGTTGGCATGTGTGCAGCTACAACATACTGGTTTTTTTTTTAAGGTGTGGTGACTTTTCTAATGTAAAATGGTTTTTGTCCAAGCAACGTGAACGCATATGTAGATGTTGCGAGGCTAATAACACACTCGTTTACCTCCTAATTCCTCTACGTATTATAAAGTAAAACCTGGATCATGTACGTTGTTCACTGCAGCCATCGGTATTCAAACGATCTATAGAATCAAAACCCCTCAACCGGGGGATTGTTTCTCGCTAAAGGTTTTGGTCTGGCGATTAAAAAAAAGAAAAGAGGCTGCAGTGTGTGTACAAGTGACACAGTACAGGTTTGAACTCGCATGTACTATGAGGTTACTTGTTGTCGTGTGTGCGCGCGCCCTATACTGAGCTGCTTGCGGCGTTTGTCTGCCGCAGGAAGTACGAGTCGGCCCTGGAGTACCACCGGCAGGCGCTGGTGCTCATCCCCCAGCACGCCTCCACCTACACCGCCATCGGATACGTCCACAGCCTCATGGGCGACTTTGAGAGCGCCATCGACTACTTTCACACGGTGAGCACCTGGTCATTTTCAACGTGCGCCATGACGAGGACTTCCCGAGGTCCTTTTGTTGTCAAGCTGTGCACCAGAACCAAGGAGGAGTATTAACAACAATGGGGACCGCTATAGACAAGCTAGCCGTTGCTAGCGAGGCTATCGGTCTAAATCCATTAAAAGGACAAATGACTTTGAAATCACAACAGCGCTCTGCTTTGAAGGCATTTATTCAAAGGGGAGATGTTTTTTTGCTTTCTCCCCACTGGATTTGGGAAGAGTCTCATCTACCGACTTGCCAGTGTCGACTTAAAATTACGCTAGATCTGGTCGTGTGATTGGTTAGGGAAACTCGAATCCCCCTCCCCCCACGGAAATGTGTTAGAGTGGAGGCAGCGTCAGACCGAAGATGGAAATGCAGCGTAACCAGTCGACAGTTCTGTCTGACGTCAGGCTAAATGAGGACTGTATTCGTGACAGCATTTACTGTATATACGAGAGCCTTTCAGAGGCTCTTTCAATGACAATGATCTAGAATACTACGAGTTCATAAAGTGTTATAAGAAACTATTTTAATTCTGAGTTGATGTCGCTGTCTTGACAGGCGCTGGGACTGAAGAGGGACGACACATTTTCCGTGACGATGCTCGGCCACTGCATCGAGATGTACATCGGGGAAACGGATGCCTATATAGGTACGAAAAGAAATGTCAGGCAATGTATAATACAAGCCATCGCATTACCACGCAATCCATTCACCGAACCGTCTCAACCGCCTCAGGTACGGACATCAAGGACAAGGTGCGCGGCAACCTCAACACACCGGCCCTGGTCAAGGTGCTGAACTCCTCGCCCGAGCCCGGCGATTCGGCGTCGCTCCTCCTGGACGAGAGCGACGTCATGTCCCTGGAGACGCCCGGCCAGGAGAAGGCGGCGGCGGTGGCCGGCGGGGGGGGCGCCCCGGTGACACCGCTGCGCCGCTGCCTGGCGCTCGAGTGCGACGCCAACGAGAGCGACATGGTGCTGGAGACCTCCATGTCGGACGCCAGCACGTGAGCCGAGCCCGTGACGTGGCCGTGGGGGGGGGGGGGGGGGGGGGGGGGGGGGGGGGGGGGGGTAGGGGGGGCGAGTGTCGGCCAGGTTATCGTAGATGAATTTTCAAAGCCCCGCCCCCCGCCGCCCCGCCCCCCAGGGACTTATTAACACTTTGGTGTCCATCCTCCATACCGGAGCTTCTTTTGTGCATTTCATAATGCATGACTGACAACAACAACAACAACGACGACGACGTAGTACTTGCCATCATGGTGAACACTGTAAAACTGAAGTGTAACACATTTCATCAGCTTTTCTTATACGAGAGTGTGCTTTGAAGGGGGGTGGGGGGGTGTAACTTGTGCCTTGGTACAGCGTTGAGGGCTCTCACTATTGGACCCAGCGGAAAGCCTCGGGAGTCGGCGGGTGGAGCCGGTCCGCTCGCCGACATCGCCGGAGACAGTTGTCGTCGCAGCACTCCATTACTCGACTCAGTGACGAGCGTTTCACCGGCCGCGGCGGGACCCTTCCTGCTGCTAACCTGTGGATTTTTTTTTTGCCTTGAATAAACGGAGCTGAAAGCAAGCAGCTTCTGTGAATCAGAAATGCCTACAAAAACGGATTCCCTTTTATTAGGCCTTGTCTTTTGAGATGTGTGTATGAAGTTGAAGCGTGCTTGTTCACACAATAAAACTTGCTATGTGTTTACTTCATTTTATTTACTTATATGTAAATACACATGTATACACATAATGCATTAATAAACTGTTCAGTGCGGGTGTAGGTGTACAGCTAGTAATGAAGTAGTTTCCCCACACACAATCATGGAAATGCGTGTGAAAATCATTGTTTTGAGTCGGGTTTGTGGTTACCTAACCCTGAATGTCGTAGAGGCGTATATTCATATATCACAAAGTAAATAAGAGACTCGACAGTAGGCCTACAACTCACCCACCCCCCCCCATCTGACGGAGAAGAGGAGGTGTGCTGATGCTCAAACGAACGCAGATATTCCCTGAGTTGATTTCATCTCGCATTTTGCCTTTTGTTTTATGTCGGCTTACCAGTTTATTTCTCTCTGTCCCAAGCGGTGATTTTACACGGTCAGATGAAATGGGCTGCGCTCCATCGAAGTCGGTGGGTACTTACAACCAAGACATGGTGTACGGGGACCTTGACACCTGCTCTACTTTCGTGTCGAGCCTGAAAAGCTCCGTTTCGACCCCAGAGAGACCCTCACTCTGTGTCTGCGTGGGAACCAGCAGTGGGAAGCCCACTTTTCTGAACGGTATTCTATGATTATCAGTTTGATGCTTTATTCGTTTTAATATGATATTTCTGTGTAAATGTTTCATATATTTTTGATTTAATTAATTTTTTTTACCGATCATGTTTCGCAGTTCCTGGCCGAGATGTCCACGGTCGTTCAGTCAGCGCGACGTCGTCGAGTCCAGACGCGTGGAGCACCGCAGCTTCGTCGAGTCAATTCAGTCTAAAGCCCAACATCAGGACCCCATCTACAACCATGAGGACCTGGTCACTCCCCACCCATCTCCAGCCTGTAGCAAGAGGTGACGGCAGAAACCACCTATGCCTGCTATTTTTGACCATCATTTAATTGTAATTGTTTAAAATGTTTCTTGCCGTCACTGTTTTTAACTTTTGGATTGTTTTTGTTTTTTATTAGACCAAAGAGGATTCCCTCTGTTGTATGATTAAAGGTCTAGTATATTCATTAAAAAAAACCTCGAGGATGTCAGTGTTTGCTTAATCCATTTCGGCCATTAGCTTTTTATTATTCACAGAAGGGTGATCGCTAAAACATCTCTGCCAAAAATAAATGACCGGTTGTTTTATTTATTATGTTTTGTTATATTCTTTATTTTTTGCATAATGTTTGCTTTTCCATCGCAACCTTTTCTCATGACTTCCAACAAAAAAACGGCGTGTTTGTTTTTCTATCAATTTAGATAAGCCCCGCCGTGTACTCGCGAGATAACGTGCGTTAACTCTCGCGAGTACAAGGACGACTCAGAAGCGAGAAGGAGATGTGGCGAAATGAGGTCTGAAAAGGACCAGATGCCGGGAAGCAGAGAGAAAAGCGTCGTTGAAATACAGTTTAGAGACATCCAAAGAGATCAAGAGGGTAATCTGGGCCTTTCAAAGCAGAAGGAAGAGAAGAAGGAGGTATTCACGAAGGTAAGGTGTTCATGTTGTGTCGAGCGCAGACATGGAGGAGGAGGATTCAGCACCACGGACAGCTACAGCAGGAGTATCTCCCATGACGTTGTGCGAGTCTTAAGTCAACTGTTGTGTAATAATAATCTTGCATTTATTGTTTTGGTTTTTTTTCTCCCAAAATGTCACTATATTCGGTTTTGTTTAAGAATGGAATGTGATAAACGACATCAGGTGCAGATTGTGTTGTGCTTCTGTACTGCGTGTGGTGGCTGTTAGATCCCAGATGGAGAAGAAGCCAGTTGCACATATTAGAATACCATTATACAGCTGAAGTCTGCTAAGATGACCATAGGAATGTGCCTTTTAGTTCGCAAATGTAAAAAAAAGAAAAACACCAATGTACATTACAGGTGGTCATTCGAAGGCTTCCACCCAGCCTGTCGAAGGAGCAGCTAGAGGAACAGTTAAGCCCACTTCCATCCTTTGACTATTTTGAGTTCTTCCCAGCTGACCAGAGGTAGGCCTATACGAATGATAACAATTTCATGAATAAATTCGATTTCTAACAGAGTAAAGCAGTAGCTATTTATGTGTTTGCTTTCTTACAAGTCTACACCAGAGCACAGCTTGCTCAGAATGTTGGTGTCAATATCTATTGATTAGACTCTCATGCCGACACCGTTTAAGACAATCAGGAAATATGATTGGCTGATGGAGGTATTTTGATCTCTCTTTGTCCCTCTCTATTCAGCCTACACCCCCATCTGTTCTCCAGAGCATACATCAACTTCAAAAGTAACGAGGATATCCTCCACTTCCGGGACCGCTTTGATGGCTATGTTTTTATTGACAGCAAAGGTAATCACAAAAAAATAAATCCATCTTGAGTACTATAACGTTTAAGGAGCATGTGGTTCGCAAGGTCAATACACAAAGTTTAAATTGCAATAAATCTAATAATTTGTTTCCAGCGAGGATGGCCGAACCCCAACTCAAATCATAACGTATATTTTCTAGTTGTTATTATTATTATGCACCGCATATAGAGCAACTCCACTTCAGGATGTAGCAAGATCATTTTAAAATGAAGTTCCTAGTTTGTAGGTAAGCAGATACCGACATGTAATCGCTTGTGGATGAATGCCTGCAGGTGCCCGTGTGGGCGCCTTTGTTGGTCTGTGATTGTATCTCCCACTTTATTATTATTACCATTTATATTATTGACACATGCACGGGGGGATATGGGCACAGCTTCCGTTACCCCGGCGACCATTTTATTGAGTCTGTTTGACGCTGACCTCGTGTTCAATATTGACCCAGGCCAGGAGTATCCTGCCGTGGTAGAGTTTGCCCCCTTCCAGAAAATCTCCAAAAAGAAGCTCAAGAAGAAAGACGCCAAAGCAGGAAGCATTGAAGAAGGTACAGCACTGCCATGTTTGAAAATACACTCAATGTATGACCAACATAATCAACATACGTTTTCCTATGCAAGAGATCGATAGATTGCAGACTCAGAGGTGGTCCGTAGTACACAGACTACAGAGCTACAGACATACAGACAAAAGAAACGTAAATAAGAATGAGCAAGTTGCCATGGTTACAGTGGCTGCTTATCTCCCAATCATACACAGCATGTATCAATTAATATATGTAGAATACATGATGTGGTATATAGCATGCTAATTAGCAATACTTGCAATGCATCTGCCATTCAAAACCCGATGATGCTTAGCGTAATTTTTCTTTCTCCCAGACCCGGAATACAAGCGCTTCTTGGAGAACTACTCCTGCGATGAGGAGAAGTCGATGGCCAACCCGGAGACTCTGCTGGGGGAGATAGAAGCCAAGACCAGGGAGCTCATAGGTACGCTAGCACCCTTATTATAGACACTGGACACAATGTTCACCTGTTCTTATGACTCTCATATCACCATTCGTGAGGTTAAAGTGTGTTCACTCGGCCCCGTTGTCCGGTTTCAGCCAAGAGAACGACGCCGCTGCTGGAATACATCAAGAACAAGAAGCTAGAGAAACAGGTTGGGGAAAACAGAGAAAAACAACAAATAGATTCAAAATACGAACCCGCTGTTGAAATGTGGCAATTGATCCCGTCCTTCTCCCAGAGGATAAGAGAGGAGAAACGAGAGGAGAGGAAGAGAAGAGAGCTGGAAAAGAAACGACAGAGGGAGGAGGAGAAGAGGAAGAGGAGAGAGGAGGAGAGACGCAAGCGCAGGGAGGCGGAGAAGCAGAAGAAGTTGTCCGAGAAGGAAGTGAAGATAAAGGTGACATCGTTAGCTCGTTAGCGCTTCTTGATTCTATTCATAAAGGAAAAAAACTAAACAACAATCTGACATTTGCTTTCACGCTTCCATGCTTCAGCTACTGAAGAAAAGTGACCGGGATGACGACGTGGACTCTGACCGTCTGAAGGACAAAGGCGACGTCACCGAACCCGACAGGAGCAGGTGGGAGAAACCCGTGGGACAGATGAAGTCGGCGGAGCCCAAGGAAAGGTGAGGATGGACGTTTGTCTCGCAAGCTCTGACGCTCGGATTTAGGAGGGTTGGCGGTATGAAAGAGATACGATTAGGGGGTTGGCTGGTTGATTTAGTCCCATGGTCAAGTGAATCATACAAAGATCCCTATTAGCTTTACTCAATTTTACATTTGTGTTGCATCCGGTGTGTCTGCGCGGGGGCATGCCTCGTCTCTGGCCACCAGGGGTCAGTCCGAGAGCGACAAGGAGCAGAGAGAGCAGCAGCAGCAGCAGCAGCAGCATGGCCGCCGACAGAGAGACAAGGACCACCGCGCCAAAGACGAGGAGCGGAAGCGCCAGCGCCACCACTACGACTTTGACAAGTTCATGCGGCGGAAGGACGAGACCAAGTGGGGCAAGGGCTACTGCCAGGACCGGGCCAAGAAGGAGGGGCACCACCACGGCTTCTCCTACTGCCCAGACGGAGGGGACAAACTGGGCAAGGAGGACCGGGAGGACCCGAGTAGCAGGAAGGAGCGCCTTCGTAACAAGGTGAGCGAGAAGGTGAGCAAGAGCTGGAGGATATTTCAATGTCTTGTTATTGTTGTTCTTCTTCTTCTTCTTCTTCATCTCCTTTAGGGTGAATACCAGGAAGAGGCCATGAAATTCACAGAGTATCTGTTTTTGACCTGGATATGTATTATTATTATTATTTTGACTTGGTAACGCCTATAGCTCAGCCCCCGATTCCCAAATTTGCAGACGACATATGTATCCCCGGTAAACAGGTCTCCAAAAAGTATGGTACCACTTCGCCCATGGGTGGCGCTATAATTTGCGGTCCAAGTTAAACGCTCAGCCCCACCGCCCCCGATGGACGAAATTTCTGAAACTTAGTATATAAGCCTTATTTGACATGCTGAACATATTTGCCTCTTGGACCCATAATAAAGTCCGTCAGGATAGATTTTTCTGTACAGTGAAAATTTTGGGAAAATGTCAAAAATCATCTCATAAATAACCACTGGGCCAAATGACAAAAAAATTGGTACAGTTCTATGGACGTGTCTGATTAAAAACTCTATAAATATAAAACATTATTCTATCAATCAATACTCTGCTTCAGAAGGTGCCAGGGCCTTGAAACTGTGTGGAAGATTTGGTGTACGTACCTCAAAAATTCACACAAACGCTGTGGAGTCAAACCATGAGGCGGATTCACTCCAAATTATAAGTGTTATAATTATGTGTTTGTTTGCTCTATTATATTTTGACTGTTTATCCCATGAACTTCAATGTAAACTACTTGGTTTTATCATTTGTTAAACCACTCTTTCTCACTTTCTCATAGACTTAAGCCAATATAGAACTAGCGATAGACAGCAAGTTGTGGGGTTAAACACAGGACCTTCCACCTAGGAGACCAGGGTTGAAGTCCCTTGGTGTACTTCGATTTTTGACCTCTGTTCAAACCCCATTGAACCCTTATAATATTCCAAATAATTTAAAGCCAGGAATCCAGTTTAGCGTGAGCCTTTCAACAGCCAGCATTCACACCGCAATTTCTTGAGAAATTGCCTTTTTGCTGGGATGGTGGTCGCTGGGGTGGTGGTCGCTGGGGTGGTGGTCGCTGGGGTGGCGGTCGCTGGTGTGGCGGTCGCTGGGGTGGTGGTTGCCAGGGTGGCGGTTGCTGGGATGGTGGTCGCTGGGGTGGCGGTCGCTGGGGTTAGCGGTGCACACGGTGAATCCCTTTGAAGCTGCGAGCAGTTTTCATTCACATTATTTTTATTATATCATCAAAATAAAATTACAAATTCAAAACTTTGTAATGTAGAAACGTGATACCCCGTACACTTATGTAATTCATCACTCAACATCAAGGACACATGAAGTCCGCCGTATTAGGTGTTCCTTAGCTAGGTCGCTAGATGATCTGTTTTCCTTTTGCATGGCCTTTGTTATTTCCTAGTCTAGGAGTGTTAATATAGCTGTTAGGCCCAACAAAAGCTAACTCACCATTTACTGCACTGTCTTTCCTTTTAGACTCATACTGGTGATCGGAAGCTGACCTCCCCTCAACTAATGATTGTCCTGTGACTCTGTGAGCAAGGCATGAAGGCAACGGTCTCTACCCATTGCCTTCGTGCCTTGGTCACTCTTCTGTACTGGATTGTCTTTTGCACTTACACATTCAGAAAATGTTCTCACCAGACTTTCTACTCATCTGAATTTTGTTTGTGTACACATCTCTACAAACAACTTTCTTGCCAATAATTGCCCCATGCGAGAACTTTATAACATATCCCCATTAAGACTGCTCAGTTCAGTTTCAAAACCTTACACGTTGCATTTCTACTGGCAGCTGTATTTATTTTGTCCTTATCATTACAAAATATATCATAATAGTAATACTAATCATAATCATACTATGAATCATCTTAAGCATCTTAATTATCTCATCTGCCTTACCTAGTAGTATGAGCTTTTGAGTATTGTTTGTATTTGGATGACACATTTCTACTCTTTTTATTCTACTCTCTGTCCCGTATCTTTACTCTCTCTCTGCTTTCTGTTCAGGACCGACCGGCCATGCAGCTCTATCAGCCCGGGGCACGCAACCGTAAGCGCATGAGCTCAGCGGGCAAAGGCTACGACTGCGTCCCCGCGGGACGCTCGCCCGAGCCGGGGACGGAGCACTGTTACGAGGTGGTCGCCATGGGAACGGGGTCAGAGAAGAGTAGGGATGAGTAGACGATCGAAGGGGTCGTCGGGGTCGTTCAACTTCAGCTTGGAGTGAATGTTTTTTTTTTGTTGTTTTTTAAAGGAAAGATATATACTGTGCTATACTTCAAAACGTATAAAGCTTACCAGCTTCAAAGCGTGTATATATATATACCCATCGATGGACATAGAAACTCTGAATGGGCAAATAGAGCAGTGGTCACCAGCACTTGTTGTGGTGGTGTTGACAAAAAACGTTTTAGGATGAGTGTGAACTGTAAAATATTCATGCAAATAAAGATAATTATAATTGCGGTCATGTCAGACGATAAATGCTATCTCTTATCGCTGCTGTGATTTTTGAAGCCTCTGTTTGCAAGCGTGTTGTTTCCATTGGTAAATGAAATGAGGTAGTTATCAGTTGTATATGTAGTCACATTTTATAAAGTGTGTGAAGTAACAGCTGGCAAGTACAGTGGTTGGAATAATGCCGTTGTCCATCTTATTCGTAGCACCTTGAAGTCATGTTTAAAAATGTGGGTGTTTTTAGCTGTTTTTAGTTTTTAGCTATTGATTTGTCACAAAGATCTGAAATCTTCTATTCATCAGAAATATTAACCTAAATATGTAAAAAGAAATCCTCAAGTATTCTCTGTGTGTGTGTGTGTGTGTGTGTGTGTGTGTGTGTGTGTGGTGTGTGGTGTGTGTGTGTGTGCGTAAAGAGGGAGGAACTGAGAACGGTTCATGAGCCTTTCTAAATATAAACCACAATTTCTGTGTTGATACAACACAGAAATACCAATACAACATATTTTCTTATCGCTGACAACTTATTGGTCATTTAAATGAAGAAAGCATCAGACTTTGCTTTCTTCCAATGCATGAAAACAGTTCGAAGGGGTATAATAGTTCTTGAGTACACATAAGAACATAAGTTAACAGGTCATTAAAGACCAGTATTGTCTTAGGCAGTATTGCTTGCAAGTTCAAAACAGAAGTTAAAGGTAATTACGAGATGTGATGGTGTTGTGATGGTGGTGTTCTTGTCTGACCCACAGACAACGCCTATAAAGCAGAGCTCTGCAGGCAAACAACAGGAAGTCTTCAGCATAAGGTGTAATCTCATGGGTCTTGTGAGCAACGTTCTTTCTTTTTGTCACTCTACTTTCATGTTGCGCATGTGGGTTGGGGGTGTTAAATGAGAGAAAACGAACCACACACTTTCAGTTCTTTTCCTCACAATATCCCCTTTCCCGGTAGCTAACATGAAGTTGAATGTTGGTTTAGTCAACGTGAAAGCCATGCTTTGACATGACACGAATACACGCGTGCAGACGCTAGACTGCACACGTGCATAGGCATTTGTTTCCATATTTGTTCCAATGAGCGAATAACTCATTCGTGGAATCACTTGAAGTCAATCCGCCAATGGATGACATTAGAAAAATGACTGCCACTATTCAACTGGTTGTGGTAAGAGTGGTTGTTTCTTGCGTGCGGAACACATCCTCAGTTATGGAAGTTGATCATCTATGCCGTTGACTGTGTGACGACATGCGCATCGCTTACTTCCCCTTAACCTCAATACTGTAACGTACTTCGATCTTTCCTCAGTAGTAATAGAGGTACATCCACCCAGTAAGATCCGCCAGCTCTGTCTCTGTTTGTATCTGTGAGTATTCAACTAATCTTTCCATTCAGTGAGAAGTTATCAGAATATAACCCTATATATGTACCCATATTTTGTATTATTATGATTATTGTGTATATTATTATGTGTTATTGTGTATATTATTATAATTATAATAACTATAATATTTATTATTATTATTATTAATAAGAATAAGAATATTAGTGATAAGTAGTTATTAAGTAGTAGCTGTATTAGTTTTAGTAGTTTAGTAATTTAGTTTATAATAGTAGTATTGATGAGATGCTCTTTAAAAAAGACCAGACTATTTCAGATTATTTGATGTGCCAAAAGGTTCAACAACATAGATTTCTGAATTAAATCACATGTAGTAATAAAAAATACGATTGTTTATTAAACAGAAATAAGAATAATTTATTGAAACACAAATCATTTCTTAAACTCTAAGTTACCACAATATAACTTTTATTCCAGTCATATTCTTAGTAATATATTTGGTTAGGGTTAGGGTTAGGGTTAGGGGGAAATGTTGGCTAGCGTCATACTGCTGGTGTTATTCGAAAGAGGAAGTTCAAGTTAAATTAAATCTTTTCATTTAACTTAAGTTGTCAAATAAAATATTTTATTCAACAACCACTCACAACTGATTGTTTGATTGGCTGCTTGTTTCTATACCCGCTTCTGGACCGCAGGATCTACATCCGCTTTATTCATAACAGCAAGGCAGTTGGCAGTTGGTAAGGCTTGCCACAGATAATGCCAGCCTTTTTCTGGCCACACCCACACGTGAGGTTCAGTGAACACACTCTATTTTAACACCTCAGTCAGATTTGCAAAGATTGCAAAAATTCTCCAACACCTTGCGGTTTTATTGTAAGACACAGCTGGAGTGGCTTCAGTAGACTTCTTTAGTACTTCTTTAAAGTAAAGAAATGACACAACAATAAAGTTAACTTCATTAAGTTCACTTTAAATACATTTTATCTGTAAAGTTAACATTTTACAGTTAAAGGAATGTTTCTCTCTCATAGGATCCCAGGTGACGAGATCATATCCCGATCCCCAGGTTTTTGCCATGATTACCAACGGCACCAAACTGGACAACGCCACCCTCTCCCTGTTCCAGAACACCGCCGCCAGCTTAACCATCTCCGTCATCTACACTGTGGTCACCGTGGTCAACCTCACCGGCAATGGTCTCTCCATGTGGCTCCTGCTGTTCCGCACCTCGCCCAAGACCCCATCCATCATCTTCATGATCAACCTGACCCTGACCGACCTGGCCCTGGGAGCCGCCCTGCCCTTCCAGATCACCTACCAGCTCCAACGATACAACTGGAGCCTGGGGCCCGGCATGTGCAGGTATATCTTATTCCGATCTATTCTTACGGTGCACACCGCCCCCAACAAACACCAAAACCCAACTTTAGAATGTTGACACCGATTCGATACGTTCACCAACTAGAAACTTTACCCGCCGACAACCAGCCAGGGGTACGGCACATTGGCCTGATGTTGGCACCTTCATACCTATTTCTAAACATGATGTATACCATTTATAAAATAGCAATAGACCCTGCTACACGCCACCCAAGTGGCTCCTCCTCCGACAGCCAAGACACGGGTAGCATGTTGTACCAAAACAGTTTATTGTAAAGTTGGCAGGCAGAGCAGATGTCCCATACTCCTGAGTGTTTGTGGTGACGGCTGGTTCCTCATGTGTGCCCTGATTTCCCCAGAGTCTAATCAGCTTGACTCGGTGACCAGGTGAGGCTGCTTAAACCAGCCCCACCAGCCACACACATACTCCACATGATGAATAAATCCGAGCCTCCCCCCCTCCCCCAGGGTCCTGACCATCACGTTCTTCTCCAACATGTACTGCTCCATCCTGACCATGATGGCCATCGGCGTGGACCGCTACCTGGGCATCATCTGGCCTATGCGGTTCCAGGAGATCAGGGCGCGTAAGCGCACGGCGGTGCTCGGCTGCCTGCTCATGTGGGCGGTGGTACTGTCTGTGCTCTACCCTCTGATGACCACCGACCTCACCTTCCACATCCCCGGGCTGGGCATCACCACCTGCTTCGACGTGCTGAAGCGGGACATGCTGCCGTCGCTGGGCGCCTGGGTGGCCTTCTTATTCGGCGCGTTCTTCATGCTCTTCTTCCTGCCGTTCTGCATCACCACCTTCTGCTACGTCAGCGTCATCCGCAAGCTGGCCCGGGACTCCAAGACGGTCCAGAAGGAGAGGGCCATGCGCCTGACGGCCACCGTGCTGCTGGTCTTCATCCTCTGCTTCGCTCCCAACAACGTGCTGCTTCTGTCCCATGCGGTGCGCAGGCTCTTCTATAAGGATTCGCTCTACATGGCCTACAAGCTGTCACTGTCCTTCAGCTGTCTCAACAGCTGCCTGGATCCCTTCATCTACTACTTTGCCTCCAGGGAGTTCAGGCACAAGCTGAGGCAAATGCTGAGGCTGAGGCTGAGGAGCCTGAGCAGTTTGGACAACATGAGGGCAGCGGAGAACAGGGAGAGTTTCTTGTCGGCCAATCAGATGTCTGATGTACAGAAAACAAGCACGAGGTGTCATTGATACTGCGCCACGGTACCTTGGAGGGAGGGAGGGAGGGAGAGAGAGAGAGAGAGAGAGAGAGAGAGAGAGAGAGACAAGGCAGGAAGAAGCCAGAATGAAATATACCTTTATTTATGATGCAAACAGATGTTGGTTGTCATGGGTACCAGTAGAGAGTGGTGAGCGTACCGTTGACCAGGTTGTTACCGTAGAAAGCCTGGCATTCTGCGTGGGTGGAGCAGTCCAAGGATGGCTGAAACGCCACAGACACAATAAATGACACACATGACGCACATATTACACAAAAAAAGCTAAAGATG
>OOFB01031376.1:0-18000 GCA_900323305.1 Trachyrincus murrayi | reverse complement strand
ACGCTTTATGAATGGGTGTCATTCTTTACAGATCAAACACTCACACGTCTTATTGGACCCGCACCCCGTCGTTTGTGTCGAGTTAAAAACGGTGCAAGCCTGCAAGTGACCGGCTCCGAGGGGATCATGTTTCCAGCGACTGTGTTTTCCAGTAACCTTCATATTAGAAACGCTTTGTTATATCACTGATGGGTGTGAACCAGACGAGAAGGCTGGGGGTCTGTTTTTGGATATCTGAGAATCGCAACATTTCCTGACAGGAAGACGCAGGAGCCGCTGTCTGTCCGGTGGAAAGAAACGCTTTCCTCCTTCCCAAATGTCCACCAGGTTTATTCCAAGTTGAGACAGACAGTGATGTTGGTCTTTGTTATCTGTTCTTTTCTCCGTACAATCAGGGTTTGTTTTGAAAATGTATTTAATAATATTCTGGCTACTAAATGTGTGGATCGCTCTTTGACACACACACACACACACACACACACACACACACACACACACACACACACACACACACACACACACACACACACACACACACACACACACACACACACACACACACACACACACACACACACAATACAGCCAGTATACTTTTGGCATCAGTCCTGGCCAGACTGTGGTCACATCACTCTGGTCTACGATTACAAAAGTCAACGTTTACTTGAGGACCTAGGAGAGGAATCCAGCTCGTCAAGAGACAGGAAGCAGGCGAAGTCCACAGAGGACAGAGGAGACACTTTGAGAACAAAACAGAAAGTATTTGTCTGGACACGGACCCTGTTTAAATGGAAGTGTTTTAGGTTTTTTGCTTGTAGGGTGCTGTTTCTGTGACGGATGCACGGCGAGTCTGATTCAATGCTTATTGGTTTTGGGGTTGAGGTTGGTGAGGTGGTGGTATCGATCTCCTCCCTGGGCGTCTCCCCGGGGAGACGCAGACCTGATGGACACTTCATGACTTTCAGCATTATGCTGCTGGCCATCACAGTACATCACAAGAACTGTCAAGTGTTACCATAGTAACACCTTTTCCTACGATGCATTCGATATAGTCAAGTTTAGCTATTTAGTCAAGATGGTTAAGTTTAGGTGTTAGGTTAGAGATGGTTAGTTTAGGTGTTAGGTTAGAGATGGTTAGTTTAGGTGTTAGGTTAGAGATGGTTAGTTTAGGTGTTAGGTTAGAGATGGTTAGTTTAGGTGTTAGGTTAGAGATGGTTAGTTTAGGTGTTAGGTTAGAGATGGTTAGTTTAGGTGTTAGGTTAGAGATGGTTAGTTTAGGTGTTAGGTTAGAGATGGTTCTATTGTTTTGTTGCCACATTCCATCCCCGTCACCCATATTCGTCACATGGTAATTTTCTGTCCAATCATTGTCCCGGCAGGCGCTATGATTCCCGTAACGGAATTCCGACAGTTTTCGGAGCAGCAGCCGGCGTTCCGGGTGCTGAAGCCGTGGTGGGACGTGTTCACCGACTACCTCTCCGTCGTCATGCTCATGATCGGCGTGTTCGGCTGCACGCTACAGGTGAGAATGCACACACACACAGCCACACACACACACATGCATGCACACGCACACACACACGCATGTGTGTTCTTGAATAACCCTGCCAAGGAATCCTATTTACTACCATTACTACTAGTCACGCTGAAATCACCCAAAGTCACTTGCAGTGAATACAGAGACAAGGAGCAGGTAGGGGTTAGACAGTACAGAGACAGGTCATTAAGGAGCAGGTAGGGGTTAGACAGTACAGAGACGGGTCATTAAGGAGCAGGTAGGGGTTAGACAGTACAGAGACGGGTCATTAAGGAGCAGGTAGGGGTTAGACAGTACAGAGACAGGTCATTAAGGAGCAGGTAGGGGTTAGACAGTACAGAGAGGGGTCATTAAGGCAGAAACCACCTGCTAATTCATTGAAATAGAGATAAAGCAATAAAGGTTATATGGTCCTACAGTGTACAAACTTAAAAGGGTTTATGTCTCCAGTACCTCTGTATTATGATGAGGATTTTACAGTCAGCCCAATTATATATAATAATAATATAGTCCTAATGCTGCTATTGATCGTCCAAAGCCAGATCACAAATAGTTCTGCTGTCTACTCTTCATACAAAACAGCTTTTAATGTCTAATCTCCTCACCTCTCTGTCCCTCTTTCTGCTGCTTCATTCACATGCTTTTAAAATGTTCTAATTTTAATGTGACTTTTTATTGATATTTGTCTGATTTTTACTCTATTCTATTGTAGTGTGTGTCATGTGTATTTGAGTGTGTAGCAAAAAGCAAAAACCCTTCCTTTTACAGACCACCACATGTGACGTACAGTTTAGGGAGTTTTTATGAGCCGTCCACCAGCTGGGGTGGGGTGGGTGTGGCTGTCCGTGCGTCTCATATGTGTCGCAACACATACAGTACTCATATTTCCACAAAAACACTGAATGCTGACATAACATAGTCTTATTCAGCAGTACGCTATAGTCATCTGTAAAATAAATGAATTGGAACCTATATCTAACCCTAATGAACACAAAACGCCCCAGGAAAGTTATCACTGGACATATATAGACTTATACAGACATATATAGACTTATACAGACATATATAGAAACTTTTTTATTTTTTTGCAGAGCAGCTAAACATCTTGACAAGCAGGCTAGTGTGCAGCCTAGCTAGCCCTCAGTGCAACGTCTGTTTACCAGCAGAAAGTCTCGCCAAATCACCCCCCCCCCCCCTTAATAAACATAAGCCTCCGAAACCCATTGACTTGTCACATTAGCTTATTACCGCTTATTTCACTGTGTATAAAAGAAAACGCTCTAGCCTGCTGTGGTATTCATGGTATTTACAAAATATGTCATTAGCGAAAACAATAAATCTGAAAGCAAAAGCCAAGATGTTCTAAAAAGCCAAGATGTTTTCAGCAATAGTCTGTGGCCTGCGGTCAGCACAGAACCCAGTGTTTGTGAAACGTCCAAACAGTTTGTAAATAGAGAGAACAATTAATTATGTCAGCCATCCGACGGAGCTGAAAGATGGAGTTTAGTTCGTGAGTCTGTAGATATCTGAGATATCTGTGTTAGCAGCAGACATCCTGCAATTGTCGGGAGGAGACGTATCTGAGTTCAAAGAGCTGTGGTAAAACAATGCACCGCGCTGTGCCCTCGTTAAACACATTTAAAGTCGGGTGTCCTCACTAAATATATCCACTCTCTCACTGCAGCCCCGTGTCTTACTTAAAAACAACAGGAAACAAGGAATAATCATAAAAACAACAGCGATACAATAAAAACAATAATGGTATAATAATAACAGCAACTACTACAACAACAATCATACAAATAATAATGACATATTTGTTTTAAAGGAAATAAATGTATATCTATATCGTCAATTCATCATCCCCACTGTCTACGTGTATAGTCGAAGACTCTTAAGGCGAAATCCAGGAAACAAAATGTCTCCCTGTGTGTCTGCCAGCGGGCCGCTGTACTCGTCCCGTTTCCTGTTGAGTCATGAGAATGTCATGTTGTAGATATTACACACGGTGCTCAGGGGCCACGCGTGTGACCTTTAATGTTGTTCATGGTTGCCATCTTGTGGCGGACAACTACTCAAGTGTGTTGTGATAGGTTTGAGTTAGTTTTTAGTAGTGTGTTGTGATAAGTTTGAGTTAGTTTTTAGTAGTGTGTTGTGATAGGTTTGAGTTAGTCTTTACCTCTTCGTTTCTTTCTTGTTTCGTGTTCCGTTTTTTTGTTCTTTTTCTCTTTCTGTCTTTCTTTCTTCCTGCATTTCACCCAATCGTTTGTTCTTTCTTTCTTTTTGTCTTTCCTCTTTAACCTTTGACCTTTGGTCGGTGGTCTCCCAGGTCATGCAGGATAAGATCATATGCCTCCCCCAGAGAACGACGTCTCCAAACCAAACCGTGCCGCTGCCCAACCGGACGGAGCCGGAGGAGTCGTCCCTCCTGCCCCACCTCGCCGCTCTGCCCAAGGAGATGACGGGTCTGAGGACCGACCTGGACCTCCAGCAGTACAGCTTCATCAACCAGATGTGCTACGAGAAGGCCCTGCACTGGTACGCCAAGTACTTCCCCTACCTGGTCCTCATACACACCCTCATCTTCATGGTGTGCAGTAACTTCTGGTTCAAGTTCCCCGGCTCCAGCTCCAAGATAGAACATTTCATCTCCATCCTGGGAAAGGTATATCTTTTTTGTGGTTATATTCTCATTTTAAAATTAGTATTTAGTATTTTTAATTCTACTACAGTCCTGTACTTTCTGCTGTGACACCCGCATTTCCCTTCTGGGATTTCTAAGATAAAATAAGATAAAACAGTACTTTATTGATCCCAGATAGGAAATTCAGGAGCACTAACTTATTAAAGTACTAACTTATCTTATCTTATCTTAAGTGTTTCGACTCCCCCTGGACCACCAGGGCCTTGTCCGAGGTGTCCGGCGAGAACCCCGAGGAGAAAGACCACAAGAAGCTCAGCGCCAGCCGGTGTAGCATCAGCGTAGCTCCAGAGGAGGTCAACCTGCAGAAGACCCAGTCCCTCCGGTCCATCCCAGAGAAGATTGTGGTGGACAAGCCGACCGCGAGCGCGCTGGACAAGAAAGAAGGGGAGCAGGCGAAGGCGCTCTTCGAGAAGGTGAAGAAGTTCCGCTTGCACGTGGAAGAGGGGGACATCCTCTACATCATGTACGTCCGCCAGACCGTGGTCAAGGTGTTCAAGTTCCTCCTCATCCTGGCGTACAACAGCATTCTAGTGTCCGAGGTTCAGATCACGGTGAAGTGCAACGTGGACATCCAGGACATGACGGGCTACAAACACTTCTCCTGCAACCACACCATGGCTCACCTGTTCTCCAAGCTGTCCTACTGCTACCTGTGCTTCGTGGCCGTCTACGGACTCACCAGCCTTTACACCTCCTACTGGCTCTTCTACCGCTCCCTCAAGGAGTACTCGTTCGAGTACGTACGTCAGGAAACGGGCATCGACGACATTCCCGACGTCAAGAACGACTTCGCCTTCATGCTGCACATGATCGACCAGTACGACCCGCTGTACTCCAAGAGGTTCGCCGTGTTCCTGTCGGAGGTGAGCGAGAACAAACTAAAGCAGCTGAACCTCAACCACGAGTGGACGGCGGAGAAGCTGCGCCAGCGGCTGCTGACCAATGCTCACAACAGGCTGGAGCTGCAGCTCTTCATGCTCTCCGGCCTGCCCGACACCATCTTCGAGGTGACGGAGCTGCAGTCCCTCAAGCTGGAGATCATCTACAATGTCACCATGCCCGCCTCGGTCTCCAAGCTGGAAGACCTCCAGGAGCTGTCCCTGTACCAGTGCTGCCTGAAGCTCCACACCACCGCTACCTCCTTCCTCAAGGAGAACCTGAAGGTGCTCCGCGTGAAGTTCGACGACAGCAGGGAGCTTCCCAACTGGCTGTACGGCCTGCGGAGCCTCGAGGAGCTCTACCTCACGGGCTCGCTGAGCTCCGACGTCTCCAAGAACGTCGTCCTGGAGTCGCTGCGGGAGCTCAAGTGTCTGAAGGCTCTGTCGCTCAAGAGCAACCTGGCCAAAATCCCGCAGTCCATCGTGGACGTCTCGAGCCACCTGCAGCGGCTCTACGTCTACAACGACGGCACCAAGCTGGTGATGCTCAACAACCTGAAGAAGATGATCAACCTCACGGAGCTGGAGCTGGTCCGCTGCGACCTGGAGCGCATCCCGCACGCCATCTTCAGCCTGTCCAACCTGCAGCAGCTGGACCTGAAGGAGAACAACCTGCGCAGCATCGAGGAGATTGTGAGCTTCCAGCACCTGAGGAAGCTCACCTGCCTGAAGCTGTGGTTCAACAGTATCATGTACATCCCCGAGCACATCAAGAAGCTGGGGAGCCTGGAGCGCCTCTACTTCAGCCACAACAAGATTGAGATCCTGCCCTCGCACCTCTTCCTGTGCAACAAGCTGCGCTACCTGGACCTGTCCAACAACGACATCCGCTTCATCCCACCGGAGATCGGCGTGCTCCAGAGCCTGCTGTACTTCTCCGTCAACTGCAACAAGATCGAGAACCTGCCCGACGAGCTCTTCTTCTGCAAGAAGCTGAAGACGCTGAAGCTGGGCAAGAACGCGCTGTCCTTGCTCTCGCCCAAGGTCTCGTACCTGGTGCTGCTCACGCACCTGGAGCTGAAGGGGAACCACTTCGAGGTTCTGCCGGCCGAGCTGGGAAACTGCCGGGTGCTGAAGCGGAGCGGGCTGATCGTGGAGGACACGCTGTTCGAGACCCTGCCCTCCGAGGTCAGGGGTCAAATGAAGACGGAGTGAGTGAGGTGCCTTACGCCCAGACCAAAGTGCCAACTCTTCTGTCTGTCTGTCTACTGGAGGTCATGCTTCATATCATACTGTATATGAGTGTGACTGATGTCATACTATCAACGTGATGTCATACTTGAGTTATGTCATGCTATGATATGACATACTGCTTCATATCAGTGTTATGTCATACTGTCAGTGTTATGTCATACTATCAGTGTGATGTCATACTATGACATTCGGCTCTATATCAGTATTATGTCATACTATTAGTGTGATGTCATACTATGACATGCTTCTCTATATCAGAGTTACATCATACTATGACATACTGCTTTATATCAGTGTGGTGTCATAGTTAAACACTCCCTTGTTATTTGTGCTGAGTTTAAGGTGAGTTAGTATTTCTAGAACCAGGCTGACATGGATCCATGTTTATATGATGGCTGACATCCTCAATGAACCAGGACAGTAGGCAGGCCCTGCTCCTTAACAAGCTGTTCATACCTGCTCCCTAACGAGCTGTTCCTACCTGCTCCTTAACAAGCTGTTCATACCTGCTCCTTAACAAGCTGTTCATACCTGCTCCCTAACAAGCTGTTCCTACCTGCTCCTTAACAAGCTGTTCATACCTGCTCCTTAACAAGCTGTTCATACCTGCTCCTTAACAAGCTGTTCCTACCTGCTCCTTAACGAGCTGTTCCTACCTGCTCCTTAACGAGCTGTTCTTAACTGCTCCTTAACTAGCTGTTCTTACCTGCTCCTTAACTAGCTGTTCCTACCTGCTCCATAACCACATGTTCCTACCTGCTCCTTAACCACCTGTATCTGTAATCACTGTAAGTCACTTTGGATAAAACGTCACATAAAAGTGAAATAAGCTCATGCTAGATTTGCTGTGCTTTGGGCGAACAGCAGGACTGTACAGCACTGAGATGATGACCAAAGGGGCATCCATTTGCTGTTCGCTGCACAGAACATACGTAAGCAGGAGGACAACATCTGTCAACCATCATAAAAACAGAACCACACAGGCCTTGTCCTTTAAATAAGACAAAGCTTCCCTAAAAGTAACTCAAGACTTTAGAAATGTAAAGTTCACTCAGAGACTATCAGGGTAACTCATAATGTACTTCATGATGCTAGTGCTATGTGTGGGATAAACTCTACCTGCAGACACAACAGTATCGTGGACATCTTTTTCTGTTATAGGAAGCTAATATTTATGGCGCTAGCCATCCAAAGGGAATGTTATGCAGTTATTATGCAATTATTATTTAGTTCTTAAGATATACACACATACACCTGAACTTGAGGAAATATGTATTTTTATAAGCAATTTTGTCATGTTAGATAATAAAAAAAAATAGCTGGTTTATTTATAGTTCAAATGTGTCTACTCTGTTGTTTTTCCTTCTTAATGTTTGAAATATAATATATGCTATTTTAGAACCTATATCAATTATTTCCATAAACATGACATTGTGTGCTGTTAGTAGGCCAATCATCTAAAACAATGTTGCCAACTACATAATGATACATATGATGGGCTTGGCGATTTAAGAATAATAAGATCATGTGGTACTTAACGAATCCCGGACAGGAAATGCGGGATAAAGTAGGCTAAGTAATAAAGTAATCCGGTTCAATTAATTATTTGTAATGCGTCATAAAGCTTAGTCATGTCGTAGGGGCCAGCAAAGTGAAGCGGACTTGAGTGAAGAGTTGGTGAAACGCTGCCACCTGCTGGTCGTCTGAGTGATGACACCAAGCTGCTGTGGGATATATAGGTCTGGTTTGAACCAGTGAATGTAATTCATGTTTATATTCAAATAAGATGTCTGGTCTAGCACATGTGAATTATACGTCAAATGTCCATAGGCATTCGGACAATCGGTTTCAACGTGGGCTATTTTGTACATTTTATAGGTATTCTTATGAAAGGATTGTCTGAATAAGTAGTGATAAAAAGGATTAGTATGATCATTTTATTAACATACACGTATTGTGAAGACGACTGAACTACATTATTTTGGGACGTTAACCCAACGCCTTTAAAAGCGTGTTAACCAGCTGAGTGCACAAACTGAATATTATTCAGTCCCTGACCATCTGCCCACCCTTAAAGCTGCAAGCGACCCATTCAACACAGAGGATCCCGGACCTCGACCAACACGCTACCCTGAAGGGATCCTGGACCCCTGGGTGGTCCTCAGATCCTCCAGAACACGGTACCGTCGGGTCGAGAAGCAGAGAGTAAGACAAGGGAGTCTGAATCCGTCGCCCTGCGTCTCGTCTGGAGGACGCGGCCATGCGGAGCAGGGGGGGTTAAACCTGGACCTCTCTGGTCTCTCTGGTCTGAATGTGAAACCAACCCTCCGTGGTTACTCTCTCTGGTCTGAATGTGAAACCAACCCTCCGTGGTTACTCTCTCTGGTCTGAATGTGAAACCAACCCTCCGTGGTTACCTGCAGAGACACGGGCTGCTGGGGAGGAGAGATGCGGCGGGTCGAGAGATCAACATAAAGTGGACCTTTTTCAGCGGAAGGTGCGTAAAGCTTCCATTAAGACGTCTCCATCCGATCATGTTAGGACCGCTAGAGGATGAATAATAATATTAATATAGACGTAGGCCTGTTATTACGATTTTTATTACTAACTAATGCATGCTATTCATCATTTGGATGACAGCCTATATGCGTAAAGCTTCAACGCTGGGTGTAAACCTCCTCCGATGTCCCAGGACTTGTTCCAACCGGCTTCAGCCTGACTGAGCCCCCCGCAGCCTGACGGTAAACCAGAGACATGATGAAAACACAGATTACGTTTTACATTTTACACGTCTGATGTGATTCTGAACATTAAACAATGACAGGCAGGTCACTCGCTCGCTGTACAGGAGACGGCTGACATGTTACATGTGCATGAACATGTAACATGTTCATCAACATGTTACATGTTCATGTATCATTCATAATAAAGCCACAGTGCATACCTAGTGTGTCGTATCTGACCACGACTGGTTGAGATTATGAGATAACGTTCACAGGAAACAGTGCAGTGGTAACCCATCACAATATGTTCACACACACACGCACGCACGCACGCACGCACACACACACACACACACACACACACACACACACACACACACACACACACACACACACACACACACACACACTAAATAGGTCACACAGAATTGTTTATGGTCAAAATGGCAGACGATTGGAGATGACTTGATGAGGCAGTTGTCAAACCGGCTTAAACATACAGTCGGCTACCCTGCCTTACACCTTGCATTGAATTATTCCCTCCCTCCCTTCATTCCTCCCCTCCTTCCTTCCCCCCTCCCATCCTCCCTTCTCCTTTAATTCCCTCCCTCTCTCCCTTCATCCTCGCCTCCTTCCCTCTGTAAAAACCTCTTCATGCTCCCTATATCTTCCAGGTATGTTATGCTTCCTTCAATTACCCTCCTCCCCTCCCTCCCTCCCTCTCTCCCTCCCTCCCTCCTCTGTAAAAACCTCTTCCTCCTCCCATGTCCTCCAGGTATGTTCACCCTGACCGAGGTGGCCTCCCTGAACGACATCCAGCCCACCTACAAGATCCTGAAGCCATGGTGGGACGTGTTCATGGATTACCTGGGTGTGGTCATGCTGATGCTGGCCATCTTCGCGGGAACCATGCAGCTAACCAAAGACCAGGTGGTCTGCCTTCCTATCTTGGAGGAGGCAACAGAGGACCCTGGCGTGGATGGACATTTTGATGCACACGCCGCCACTCTGGACGCGGCGGTGTCGCTATTGGCCGACGGACGACCAGCTGACGTCTTCCGGAAGTTTGCCTTCGGCGAGCCAGCGGAGCTGGGGCTGCCCGAGCCCACGGGCGTGAGGACGGCGTTAGACTTCCAGCAGTACGTCTTCGTCAACCAGATGTGCTACCACGTGGCGCTGCCCTGGTACTCCAAATACTTCCCGTACCTCGCGCTCATCCACACCATCGTGCTCATGGTCAGCAGCAACTTCTGGTTCAAGTACCCAAAGACCAGCTCCAAGATCGAGCACTTCGTCTCCATCCTGGGCAAGTGTTTTGAGTCACCGTGGACGACCAAAGCGTTGTCTGAGACGGCGTGCGAGCACTCGGAGGAGAACAAGCAGCGGTTGGTCGGCCCGTCCTCCCTCCCCAAACACTTCTCCACCAGCAGTGAGGAGGGCAGCCCCAACCAGTCCGCCCCCGCCGTGCTCGTCAAGTCCAGTGTCCAGTTCTCCGCCGAGAAGCTTGTGATTGAGGTCCCAGCGATGACCATCCTGGACAAGAAGGACGGTGAACAGGCGAAGGCGTTGTTTGAGAAAGTTAGGAAGTTCCGGGCTCATGTCGAAGACAGCGACCTGATTTACAAGCTCTACGTCGCTCAGACGGTCATCAAAACGGTCAAGTTCATCCTTATCCTGTGCTACACGATGACCTTTGTCGCCGCAATCAATTTTGCCCACGTGTGTGAGCCGGAAATTAAACATTTAACCGGCTATTCGAAGTTCCAGTGTACGCACAACATGGCGTTCATGTTGAAGAAACTGCTCGTCAGCTATATCGCTCTCATCTGCATCTATGGTGTTGTGTGTATCTACACACTGTTCTGGCTGTTTCGCCGGCCCCTCAAGGAGTACTCCTTTGAAAAGGTACGAGAGGAGAGCAGCTTCAGCGACATACCGGACGTCAAGAATGACTTTGCGTTTCTTCTGCACATGGTGGATCAGTACGACCAGCTGTACTCAAAACGCTTTGGCGTCTTTCTCTCCGAGGTCAGCGAGAACAAGCTCCGGGAGATCAGCTTGAACCACGAGTGGACCTACGAGAAACTATGGCAGCACGTCACACGCAATGCACAGGAGAAGCTGGAGCTGCATCTCTTCATGCTGTCCGGGGTGCCAGACGCCGTGTTTGACCTCACTGATCTGGAGATCCTCAGACTGGAGCTGATTCCTGAGGCGAGAATCACGGCAAAGATCTCGCAGATGACGAACCTCCAGGAGCTGCACCTCTACCACTGTCCCACCAAGGTCGAGCAGACGGCGTTCGTGTTCCTCCGCGACCACCTCCGGTGCCTTCGCGTCAAGTTCACCGACGTCGCCGAGATCCCCACATGGGTGTACCTATTGAAAAGTTTGAGGGAAATGTACTTGGTGGGCAATCTGAACTCGGAGAACAACAAAATGATCGGACTGGAGTCTTTGCGAGACCTCCGCCACCTGAAGATCCTGCATCTGAAGAGCAACCTGACGAAGATTCCCACAAACATAACGGATCTGTCGCCGCACCTCATCAAGCTGGTTGTGGACAATGACGGGACTAAACTCCTGGTTCTCAACAGCCTCAAGAAGATGATGAACCTGGCAGAGCTCCAGCTCCACAACTGCGAACTGGAGCGGATCCCTCACGCCATCTTCAGTTTGACCAACCTGCAGGAGCTTCACCTGAAGTCCAATAACATCCGGACCATCGAAGAGGTCATTAGCTTCCAGCACCTCAAGAGGCTGACCTGCCTCAAACTCTCGCACAACAAGATAATCAGCATTCCGCTGTCGATAAGCCACGTGAGGAACCTCGAGTCTCTCCACCTTTCACACAACAAGCTGGAATCTCTGCCGTCGTCGCTGTTCAACCTTCCCAAGTTGCGCTACCTTGACGTTGGCCACAACTCCATCGCGGTCATACCGCTCGAGGTGGGCTTTCTGCAAAACCTCCAACATTTTGCCATATCCGGCAACAAGGTGGGGGTGGTGCCCAAGCAGCTGTTCAAATGCACCAAATTGAGGACCTTGAATCTCGGCTACAACTGCATCTCCACCGTCCCTGAGAAGATCGGCCAACTAGTGCAGCTGACACAGTTGGAGCTGAAGGGAAACGGTCTGGACCGCCTTCCCCCGCAGCTCGCTCAGTGTCTTCTTCTCCGCAGGAGTGGCCTGGTGGTGGAAGACCACCTCTTTGACTCACTGCCCCTGGAGGTCAAGGAGATCATCAACCAGGAGTCCAGTGTTCCTTTTGCCAACGGTGTTTAGATGAGCATCTAGGACATTCTTCACCACGTGTTTTGAGTTGAAGCTTTGTGGGGAGAGAATCGTAGGTTTGTTATTGAAGAGTAACCAAACAAATGATATCAAACTTTAGCGACAGCCCCGTTGATGAGTGCCGAGTGATGACAATTTGTGACATCACAAATGTCAGTAACGTCAGTTGTAGAAGCCGTGTTTGTTGCTGTCCCTGTGGTTTGATGTTTGTGTTACTTTTTAATGCATGCCATGTGAAAAAATGGCTTTGCTCAGGTTAGATTTGGCTGGACATCACTGTATTAAACACCTACCACTGTACCACCGTATTGATATGTCCTGTATATACCTGTATATGTGCCTGTTTGTTATACAGCTTTCATTCGGGTTTTTTTGTCCAAGAAGTGTAATTTTTTCTTGGGATTTGTTCCTGACAATGTCATTGTTGTGTTAAATGTAAATACTTGAAATAGTTTTATGATTTGTTTTTGATACCATTAGCCAGTACATAGTCTTAGTCATACATAGTCTTACAACAAAATTATTCTATTGTTATTTTATTTCTGCTGTTAGGTCACTGCTGGTTGTTTTTATGTGCACTCTGTTTAGGAGTATGTCTGCTTGTATAGTATACAGGTGTTTAGGAGTATGTCTGCTTGTATAGTATACAGGTGTTTAGGAGTATGTCTGCTTGTATAGTATACAGGTACAATGTGGATGGATCAGTGATCATATCCGTCTTCCACGGCTCTACAGTAGCACTGGAGAAGAATGTATATTTGATATTTAGTCATAAACTATAGGCAGAAATCCAATTGATACTTGCGCAGTAAGGCATTTTTGTTTAAATAATCTTTTTTGCACAACAAACCTGTTTGAATGACTAAATATTTGCAGCAAAACCAAGAATATGTCTGTTTTGTTTTTCTTCCTAATTTGTTTCTATAACATTGTGTTGTTTTTACACAAAAACTTTGACTTTGAATCTATTGAGTCAACACGCGTCAACCAAAATGCTGACATTTTCTTCTTGACAATCAGTCGATCAAAGACAAAAAACGAAACGAAGGAATGATCACCTGAATATTAATATTTAGGTATTACAGTAATATATCAGTAGGCCGAGTATTTATATTCAGGTACAGATAAGTAAACATGACCTTATATTTCAGTAACAGTACAAACAGCTGGCCATGTGCACTTCCATGAAATACAAAAGACACTTTTTACGCTGAAGGTTTCTACTGGAATGGATGTGTTTAGAGTTGATAGTAGAGACACATGACACATGTATCTCTAGGCATCCGTTTTCCTGGCTAACACTGCCCTCGTGTGGAGGGATATTGTTACTGCATCAGAGTAAAACAGCTGGGGCTCAGATGTTGAAATACATCATTCCCTTGTGCAGTTACGACAAGAAGAAATATCGAGCCCTTTAGCCAGGGTTGGGCAGTATGTGAGAACTGAACTAGCCTACTTAAATGCTTAAAAAATACGAAAAAGAAATACGTTGTTAGGCCTACGTTGATTCATTTGTCAGTTTGATGTTTCTTATAACTGAACACCACTTAATGATGAACAATAAGTACTTTTTCATGCCTTGTCATCAGGCCTGTATTATTTTTCTCCGCTAGATTAAATTGCAAGAACGCAAAAATAGTATCCATTTATAATAATTACAGACAACATTGACTTTCCCCTTTACTGCACAACTTCAAGTGTGGTAGCTGTCCACTCACAGCGATACACCGATAGGCCTGCTCCCAACGCCATGGACATGAAGCATGCTATAGGTAGAGATCAGTCATTGTTATTAGTAGTAGGGCTAAATTATGTTTAATGTTTATGATAGCAAGCAAATGTTTGCTATCATGTGTGATCGCGATCCAAGTGGGACCATATTGTATCAAATAGAGACTTAACTTGGGCTCCTGATCTTAGAGGTGCTAATTATGTACATTATATTCAGTAGGCTATCCAATTACATCCACATGTAGGCCTGCACAGGTAGGCTGACCCAAAAACCGTTTGATTACTTTCTTCAAGAAAACGAAAAGATAAATCAAAACTACATTTGGAAATGATTGGATCTCTACACAAGACATTTAGTTAAAATGCAGCTTGATTTTTACTTAACTTTATTTGAACATGCCAACATTCATTTTCAGGAGCTAATCATTTAGTGCCTTAATATCTGTGTGATATCATCATGATAGGCCTAATATGTTTCTGTTTCTTTTGACCTCGGTTCTTAAGTCCTGGATCTCAGGTATCAACAGAGAGGCTATTAGAGCTAACGAGTGTCCGTTGTGTCATAGCCTCCAGGTTCATATAAAACCTTGGACAGTCATTTGTCAGACAGCCAGGTTTCCTTAGCTCAGCATCAAGGCATCCAACACAACCCCTTCTACAACATCATTACGTCCTTTTAAAATCAAGGAGCACACACTGGACCGTCCTCGTCTCAGAGATTCACCGCGTGTCCGTTTATCTGTTTATCCTCCATCACAACCCACCGGGCCCCGTTGAAACGGTCCGCACGGCATCAAACCTGAAGGTTGACTCGCCTTCCCGTCTGTGTCTCTTCTACGGTTTGTCACATCATATATTCTGACACATCGACCGAGACACGAATGATCGCCCTAACGACCTCCGGTGTAGCGACTGTGACGTCGTCTGTGGGTTGACGTGTCGTGAACCCGCTGGCTTGTCCCGGGGCAGATGCAACTCGTCAACCTCCGTATCAGACGTATTTATTGTGTCAGAGTTAGAAGAAATCATGAGAACAAAGAGGTGTGCAGTAGCGGTGTGAGTCTCATCCAGCGGCGTGTCCAGGGTAGTTTAGTCGGGGGGCCCAGGAGTGACACATGGGGGGGGGACTGGACTACAACACTCACTTTGTCAAACGCTGCGGAGAACGAATAGGCTACTTAACGAAATAAACTTGCCGACAAATATTGCATCAGATGAGCCACAAAGATTTTGATTGACAAGTTCGAAGCCTATCAACTGGGGTAGCACTTGGGGGCGGCCAATCAAATGTGTTACGTTGGTTCAAAGATGAAGGAGTTATGTCCTCTTTGTGGTAGGCCGGGTGGTCCCTGGTGTGTTTTAGTGTTTAAAACTCAGTTTGGATGAATGCTACTTCACGGCTGCCCCCGAGGCTGCTGATCTCAGTAATGATGTTTTACTGACTCCTGCAGGGCATCCTCATCCTCATCCTCTCTCTCTGTCTGTCTCTCTCTCTCTCTCTCTCTCTCTCTCTCTCTCTCTCTCTCTCTCTCTCTCTGTCTCCCTCCCTCCCTCCTGTCCCTCTCCCCCCCACACCCCCTACCTCTCTCCTCCCATCCTTTAGTTTCTTCCTGGGGTAAAAGGACCCTGTGTGCCCTCAGAGGCCCTGGAGGTAAAGCGTGTAATAGACTTTAGATTGGAGCGGACTGCTTCACCTGTAAGGTCACCTCCGGTCCGCACGGACACAACATGCCAGAAAAAGACCCAATAAAGGAACAGCTTCAAGTTGACCCATAGACAAAAAATATGTATGTATTTTTTTAAACTCTTTTGTTTATTCAAAAACAATATAACACAAAGTCCTAGGTAAACGGGTTCTACTGTTGTTTCTTTATTTTCCTTTTTTATTGAGTCCTTGAACCTTGAAAATATAACAACCTTGAAAATATAAAATAGCAAAGGACCATTAAAATGGCGAAGAGGCTTCGAGATGCAATCACTACTGTTCTGATTGGAAGACAGAGGGCGCCATTAGTTTAGTTTTCACGTCTTTTCACGTGTTTTAAAACGTCACTAATTGATCTCTTGAGTCTTATTGTGAAACGATTAAACATATTTATTTACATGTAAATAAATAAATTAGCCAACATGTAATATTATGACATTCTTATTTTAATATTAGTTTAATATGCCAACATGGGATACTACTACAATACTTAAGACACATTTATAGATAGATTATTATTGACAATACTACAATTATTATTTGAAATAATACTAAACAATACATATATTCTTATATATATTATACATATACAGATATTTGCATAGATAGATCGATTATTACTATTAGCAGTAGAGTTTCATGATGATCTTGATGACTACTACACCGAAATCACTGAAATCTCCCTTAAGCAGCATCATTTGAATGATGGGCATCAAACCCAGGACCGTTCTGCTGGGAGTGGACCACCCCAACCACCACTAGACTACCCCGCCCTACCAGCGGGTAAGTAGGAGACGGCCGAGGCCTACCTCCCCTCCGGGGACCCGGAGACACACCCCGGGGACCTGGAGAGACGCCCCGGGACCCGGAGAGACGCCCCGGGACCCGGAGAGAGAGAGAACAAGTTGGGAGAACACAGCGGGAGAGATGAGAGCACTTTGGGCTCCTCTGACGGCCCTATGGGTCATTTCCTCTGTCACTTCCAAAAGAGAGAGAGGAGAGAGAGAGGGAGAGAGAGAAGAGAGAGAAGAGAAAGAGAGAGGAGAGAGAGAGGGAGAGAGGAGAAGAGAGAGGGAGAGAAATAGGAGAGAGAGAGAAAGAACAGAGAGGGCTTCATTTCTTGTGCTCAGACTGAACGGAGGATTTTCTGTGCTGTCCTACCGGGACATAGAAGACCCACTCTACACACCCAACTCACCCATCCTCTCTCTCTCTCTGTCTCTCTCTCTTTCAAATCTCAGTTTGTTGTATAAAACTGGAACAGACTTCAATTTGAATAGATATATTTCAACATTAGTGTCTCTCGAGCCACACACACACACACACACACACACACACACACACACTATGATGCTAACTAGCTAGAGTACCAGCTAATCTCGCCATCTAGCCAATGAAAACAACAGCAGACTGAAACGTCTTCGTCAAACTAACCGACAAAACTTATTTCAGCTCAAAAAAAGAAAAAAAGCCAAACAAATCAAATGTGATGTCGTCTGACATCCGTGCATTTCCCCAGGAGTAATAAAACACAGTATATAAATAAAGACAGTATATAGGAGCGATCGATAACAGACTGGCTGAGAGAGTTCATAAATAGTTTGTACAGTTTGCTCTTTGGTGGTACGGTACACCCGTTCTCCGGTGAGGCCTGGGGAACCTCATCATAGAGTACTCTTCCACATCCAGGAGAGAGTCCTCCCTGTCAAGGAGGAGAGGGAAGGAGGAGCACGAGGAGAATGGGGTGGGAGTCGTGGATGGGGTGAAAGGAGTGGTAGAGGAGGAGGAGGAGGAGTTGATGGAGGAGGGGGAGGAGGATAAGGACACATCAGGAGGAGAAGAGGGTGGGGTGAGAGGTGGGAGTCAGGATGGGGGGGTGCAGAAGAAAGAGGAGGAGGTAGAGGTGAGGGAGGGGTGGAAGAGGCCAGAGTGGAGGAGAAGGTGAAGGGAGAGGGGGGGAGGAGGAGATGGAGGTAACAGGACAACACAGGAGGTGAGGAGGTAGGGGGCTGAGGCGGGAGCCCTGGGCGAGGGTGTGTAGGGAGGAGGTGGAGGAGGAGGTGGAGGAGCAGTCAGCTCCGGTCCCCCAGCCGGCTGTCGGAGATGACCGGTGTGTCCATCAGCCGAGTCTCCCGGGGGGGGGGGGGGGGGGGGGGGGGGGCGCCCCCCGCCCC
>OOFB01031375.1:0-25073 GCA_900323305.1 Trachyrincus murrayi | reverse complement strand
CACACACACACATCCCTGCACACACTCACATTAACACACACACAGACCTGCACACACTCACATTAACACACACACACACACACACACACCCTGCACACACTCACATTAACACACACAAACAAACACACACACACCCTCACATTAACACACACACACTCACATTAACACACACACACACACCTGCACACACACACATTAACACACACACACACACACACACACACACACACACACACACACACACACACACACACACACACACACACACACACACACACACACACACACACACACACACACACACACACACACACACACACACACACACACACACACACACACACACACACCTCTGCACATACTCGCATTAACACACACACACACCCCTGCACACACTCCCATTAACACACACCTGCACACACTCACATTAACACACACACACGCACTGCCAGTCAATCACCCTGTTCTCAGAGCCCATCCATCTATTGTTGGTTGACTGAGGTCCCATCTCCATTCCCTTTTGGGTCTGGAACAAGGCACTTGCAGACAGCCAGTGAAGAAGCCCACTATCACAGCCTAGATTGACGAGGCAGAGTCTTCCCAAACTGATACGAATCCATAAAAATGTGTGGGTTGCCCCACAGTGCTTCCAAATAGCCCCTTCGACTAACTTGAGGGGGGTTTATGTCTGTGTGAAGAAATCTTAACATGGTAATTGGTGTTTGTTTGCTGTACTGTATTGCCACAGGAATTAAGTATTGTTTGCATTTCTTAGGCGGCCAGAAAAAAATTGGGCAGTATACTTATTTGTTGTATTGTATATGATTACCCATTGTATAAGAAAAACATCCATGTCAATTTGTGTCTCTGTAGACCAAAAGAAAAAAATATTAGGAATTATGTTGGGGTTTTTTGGATGAGTAATTGTACATTTTCTGTAATTTAAAATTAATAGCAATATAATTTAGTAGATTGCATCAATCCTGCCATAGCGAGCGGATTCATATTTGATAAAGAATAAACTAAAGTTACAGCTCCTTCACTCGCGCGCATGTGCATTAACCACCTGACTGCTGGGTAGGTGTTTGTTTATCCTAATTGCGGTTGCCTTGATAAATGCAGTCCAAATATTGCCTCATTGGGGAACACCCTGGAGGCGATAATGGTGCTTCTCTGTCCCCAGGTTTCCAGACACAGGCGATGTAATCACTCTTACGCTGGTAATTCTGGGTACAGGGGTGATCCGCCCCGAAAATGGAAGGCTTCTAACTACGCTCTGTCCTAATGTCTGAGCGGCGCCTTTGCTCTGGCTAATGTGAAGAGTCACGCGCGCAAGTTTGCATAGCGCGCCAGAGGGGTGAAGCGCCCGAGGACAGACACCTACCGAGCAAGGTCCTTCCGACTGCCACAGAACTCATTAAGATCCAGAGCGAACCTCCTGGCGTTCTGAACACCAAAGTGTCCATCTGCCCCAGTACTGCTGTTGCCTTTAATGGCGCAAATAACCTTGAAAGTCATCACAAGTAAACGGATATGTAAAATCTCACAGCTTTTAGTGTCTATTTTTGGTCATGGGCAATTTGTGCATCACCATGTTGTTGTTTTTTCCATTCCCTCAGTAAATGAATAATAATAATAATAATAATAATGTTAAATGTTCTAAAAATCTGAGTTGCTAATGATACAAAGGATTCAGCAGACCACTGATGTATACAAAGGCATCTTAACAGACTGCAAAAGAAAATGGCCTTGGAATAAAACCAAAGATTATGGAGTTGAATGTACCAGTCATTGAGATTCAACAGAGAGCCACCCACACTAAAATCATATTTGGGTTGTCACACAACCAAACTAACACATGCCACGCATTTAATAACCCAGATGGAATGACATATTTATTAGCATCAAACATTTGTTTTTAATTAACATCTGTGACCATAAAACAAATTATCAGGGATTAAAGCCATTGAGATTAAGATAATTGGCAAGTTGAAAAGTTTGCCTTCTTTTTAAACTAGTCTACATTATTTTAAAAAAATCGCCTTATTTGGCAAGCCTAATTAGCCCATTAATGCACATTCGCTGATGGTTATGTTTACAATTGCTTCGTTCTTTTTGTTCTAATTAATTTTGGGCATATGATGGCAGTCACGGTTCCCTTTGAAGCTGCAGGCTTTGAATGATGACTAATCTACTGGCACCACAGGTCAGGTTGTTCACCTAATCAATAGGGCCCCATCTCTTCCCTCCAACAGTAATCTCATTGAAATGCTCCATGGGCTTGTAGGAGGAAGTACACAGAGTCCTTGACCATGATATGCTGCTTAAAATGCAAATGAAGCCCTTGGATAATGGGATAAGTCAGCTGTGAATATGCAGACACCCACAAATTATTTTTGCTTATCTTATAAATCTTTTTTCATTTGTGGGCATTTTAGAGGGCTTGTTCTCCCTGAAAACAAGACAACGAGGGCTAGCTAGGATGGAATTACAAACTACCTCCATTTTAGGGCTGCAATTCACCGGGACTAAAGGCTGTAGTGTTTTGTGCCTCTTTATGTAACAGGTGTCACCTGTTACACCAGGCCATTAAAGAAACTCACTACTGTAAGCCTATTCACCAGACACTATTGGATCAGATAGCTAGATCACTTGCAGAGGTGTATCTCAAATCCAGTCAATTAAATGTGTAAATTGTTCTAGAAAATATTATAATTGATTTCTCTAGTAGGCTGGAGCACCACGCTGTGATGTTTGTTTTGATTCTGCAGATTTAGTGTTCTGGCATCTTCAGATTTCCTGATCAAATTACGGGATTTAAGTTTTGTATGTAAAGTAGAAATGATATAAAACTTGAAGTAAGCTGTATATTTGGTCCCTGCTAATGTGCTAGTAGCTACCTTACATAATAATACTACAGCAAAAATGTATACAGATGGTGAACATAATTTCATTGGATTTTGCAACTTTAAATCAGAGGACCCTTCACTTTGACCTTCAGTAAGTATGAACATCTAATTCAGTTTAAAATAAAATAAGCGTTACAAGCAATCGTTAGTCACAGGTCAAGTTTTGACCAAGTTGTCTGCTTTTCACATTCAACTCTTTTGAGCTCTTAAAGGGGAACGTCGTGCTGCTGTTGAACCTTACCTTTATCTATCCACATTAGGGATATAGTATGAAAAACGCCTGCAGTTGCTGATGCTCTGTGTCTCTGGTACGCAGCTCAGCGCAAAATGTCAAATGACAGTGTTGGGATAAGATTTGCGTCATCCGCCGGACAAAGATCTGGGTGCAGGCGACATGGAGGAGAGGCTTAAACATTGTTCATTTGCATATACTACCCACATTGAAATGATACAAAGCCGGTTGAAAAGCAGCAAAGTTCCACTTTAACGAGCGGATCTCCCAGTTGCCTTATGATGGGGGACAGACTACAGGATGATCGGGGCGATTTAGACCCGATTTGGCCGCTCCCGACAATTGGGGGGAAAAACTTGGTCGGGGGCTGGTGAGGGCCGGCGCTCAGTACCGATGATCTCGTAGCGTGTCTGTTTACAGATTCAGTCTGAAGCTCCTAATCTACTGGAAAGCTCGTCGGGGCAGCCCCGATAATATCAAACATGTTTAATATTTACGACTCAAAATCGGCACGGCCCCGATCAAATCCTGCAGCGTGAGGTGCTCAGCGATATGATCCGGGAACGCTGAGCACAAATAGCCAAGAAAAATGATCTTAAAAAAGCGATGCGGGAGAAACTAAATGTAAAACCCTAAGGGCGTTTTTCACATTAGGTACGATTGATTCGTACCGTGCCCGAGTACCGTTGCCGCCCCTCTCCACTCAGCTTTCACATTAGTAATGTTGTTCCTTACCCGAGTACACTTGCTTATCTACACACTCAGTATGCGGTATGCACCTAGTTGGTTTGCGATCCGCCAATAAACACAAAAAAGGAGAAGAAACTTGTGTGATTATGTTGTCGCTCCAGTATAGAAAAGAGCGCAAGGTCCCAAGCCCATACAATGGAGTCGACCTTCGCACTACGCCTACTATTGTTAAGAAGACCATGTTAAGAACGACCCTCTCGCCCGCCTTCCTACTTTATGAGCTATGGCCGTGCAGTTCAGAGGATGAGATCGGCGCGTGGTCCACTTCCGGGTTTTGATACAGTAGCTTTCACACCAGATGCGAACCGTACCCGAGTACACATGAACCGTACTCCAGACCACCTTTTCAAGTGGACTTGGGCACGGATCAGCGAACCGTGCCCAGTACACAGTACGGTATGGTACACAGTGTTCACACTAATCAAACAAACTGGACTTTGGGGTCAAGTGTACTCCGATCCGGGCCCGGGTCACCGCCCTAAAATTCATACATACAAAATAACTTGAAATGGCCAAAACTGTGACATTTGTTTTGTATGTCTATTATAATAACTGTTACAATCAAAATAAAGTCTCCAGGAATATGTTTCTCTTTTCCGGGTGAGAGTCTCCGTCAATCCTGGAGGGTTGGCAACCCTACATGTCATGTTTTGTTTTTTAAATACAAGCCTGTACATGGTTTTACATTGTGTTCAACAGGGTGCATCTTGAATTGTTGTTCATGAATGGAATCGGTTAGTGTGTGGTGTGCAGTTTTGGCCAGAGCACTCCACACACTACAGGAACAAACTCAAGTTTTATCATTACATGTCGTCATGTGTGTGGTCTCTCACGATTTAAAAATCGTGTACGATTTTTTTAATCTTGTAGTCTGTCCCCAACATTAGAAGCAAACATGTCATAACAATTAGCCACTAACTAAGCCACTGTCACGTATCATGTTCACTAACCAAAGCTAAGTCAAATATGAAATACTCATTCATTCACGTCAGTACTTAACCTTGCTGTGGTTTTGCTATTGGATATGGAATATATGTTCAATTTAATTAAACAACACAAAAAGGGTTTATATAGCATGGCCTTTACTTGTTTTTGTGTGTGCTTTTTTTTTTTTTTACAAACTAATTAAATTACTGCATTCAGAAATACTGATAATCTTTCCACACACAACACATTTGATCCCACCATTCAATTTAACGTTAAAAAAAACGTAAATTAATCGTAAAATGTAAAGTCTTTGTTATGCATGTTTGAAATAAAACATATCCCAAACAGTAGCCTACTGCTTTGGATACCAAATGACAACAGTATTGTGTATAGATAATCACTTGTGACATCTTCATAAAGAATGTAATCACCTGTGTTCTGTTCAGAGGGAACTGTGTTCCTTATCATGAATTCACACACCTTGTATGTGCATACATTATTTGGCTCATCACATTACACTGTATGTGTGTGTACATTCCTTTGGCTCATCACATTACCAATAGAACACCATACGTTTGACGATACCTAATCCATTTATCCAAGATATTCCTCTCTCATCCCTTTTTAATTCAATTACGTATGTGCAGACTTGTTATGAAAAGGATTAGGCATTTTTACCTGCGAGTTCTTTAAGCTAAAATCACATGAGGCACATTAACACAGAAGACTGCACAGCCAGGCGAAGAACACGGAGAGGGAAGAAGAAAACCAAGCTACCTAATCAACATGCACAGACAGGAGGCCGGGCGAGTCTGAGTCAAACTGCCAACCTGCTAGATAGGGATCTGTCTGACATGTAGCCTTTGAAATAATCCACTTGTAAGTACACCATTTAGAACCATTACCATCCAGCTTGGTAAAAACCCCATCGTCTGACAGAGACGGGACGGGAATGTCAAGAAGACGGAACATAGTTTGGACATTGGTGCAATGGTTGCTGGGAACGATGAACAGCTCCTCTATCCATGTAAAATCAATATAACCTTGTTGGATAGGAATTTGGAGATTGCAATATCAAGTTCATGAATGTAATTCCTCCGTACTGTGCTCATACTTGCTAATAATGGTTTCTCAAATTAGGTTTCTAGAAAACAAAATTTGCAATATCAGATATTGATATTTCCCAGGTCTAACTTAAAATGGCATTAGCAACCAAAGAGCAAATTCTACTGATCATCTAGAATCATCCAGAAATAGGCCCGGCCGTGAACTTTTTCACTTATATAATAATGCAGAGACACAACTGGGGGGTTTTTCCTAATGGGAACTGCAATACTGGAAGCAGGTGATGTTGGCTAAAGCATTCCCTGTCAGTTTAGATTTGAAACGCTCCAAGACGTGAGTCAAATCCGGTTTGCACAAGCCTTTCTTGCCTTCAGATTTTTCCACCTGTGTTTGTGCCCTTTATCGTACTACCATTTCCTCAGGATAAAAAAAAAGAAAATTCAGAAACACAATCACAGAAAGGTATGCTTGTACAAATATAACTGTTAAGTTATATGCTTTCTTTTTACAGCATTTCACTCCAATATACTTTGTCAATTAATTACCACATCTCACAGACAAATGGATAAGTCTGAAAAATGAGAAAAGTGCCACACTCAATGTTGAGTTAAGTAGAGGATATATTTACTGGGCAGAAGAAAGATAAGGAAAAAAAAAACAAAGCAATGTGTTTTCTTAATACTTAAATACCCCGAATAGCTTAGACACGGTGTTTCAGAGAGAATAGTTTACTCTGTTACGATTCCAAGATTAAAAAGAACAGAGGCAATTTCTATATATTCGTGACAGCAGCTACTACTTCAAGTCAGGGATAAGGTTCATATCTATATATAGAGAGGCCTATTCCTTCTGACAATGAAAGATAAAGGTGGGAAAATTGCTTATCCCTGTGCTTGACACGGCAAGAACAATGGGCTACTTCCCCTCACTCCACAACTTAACTGTCATAAATTTTGTTCACGCTTTTTTTCCCCTTTAACAAATACATGAATAATGTTGTGCAAAAGAAAATACAATGATGATGGTGGGGAGATGTAAGAGGTAGATGAGATGGGAGAGAGGTGAGGGGTGGTGTGCTCATACCTACACTGGAGAGGATGCCTAACTGTTCACTGCATCTTGTGCGATAAATCAGTGCCTTGGTCAACCTGGCCAAAAGCAGTTTCAAACCCATTTGCTGGAGATAATGCCAGCTATTCCTCCCAGCCCCAGGGACGGCAGAGCAAGTCCCATGAATCACGGCCTTCTTAAGAGGAGCTGTTTGTAAGGAGTCTCACCTTGCTGTATCCACGGGGCTCCTCTTGACTCCTCCTGGTGGGGCTCTAACATGGAGGGTATGGAAGGAAAGTGTTTGGACTGAGCCCAAGTTCTTAAATAATGGGCAAAAGAAGCAGACCGTGACCATATGTGGACCATGGTAAAAAAAAAAAATTACCAGATTTTACGTTACCCGATTTGTGTGCCTTTCTCCGTTAAAACAATATGATTGGTTGTTTTTTTGTTATTGTTGTGATTGGCACCTCCAATGTGTACGGCAGAATACAACTGCAAAGATTTTGCGCCGCCAATAGGAACATTTCTACCGCATTCCGCACCTGCAAGGTGTTCATTTCTGGCCCTGTCGGCAAATCCAAACAATTATTCGCTCTTACAACCTACCGATTATTCGACCATGAAAAAGGTTAATTGTACACATCCCTATACAATAGTTACACTTCTTTCATTTAAACTTGGCCATTTACTTTAGGAAGTAATCATTTGAAAGCTCTAACAGTCAAAATGGTAAAAGGCAGAAGCTATGGGGATTTTTTGGTCCAATAAACGGGGGCAAACGGTAACAAAATGCTTACACAAGGTTTCCGACTAAATAAAGCTTAGTGGAAGGGGGAAGTGCTTCTGCTGTATGGTAAAATTTGAATAGTCGAATCATCATTCCTGTGAATTGTAATAACCGAAAAAAAACTGGATATAGAGGCTGCTGTAGGCAAGATTTGAGAGTTGGAAATTGAAAGCAAAAGATTTCAAGATTTAGAAAACAAACACCCCAAAAAAACGCTCCCTCCCTCCCTAAGTTTCTCATTGAGAAGTGTTGCATTCACGCACCTGTGGTGGAGACGGAGTTATGATAACACTGTGTGCGAACCAATTAGAGAAGAGAAGAGAAGAGATGCCCTGATTGGTCGGAAATTAGGCGGGAGCGGTCTAAAAGCTCAACTGTATCATACAGCACAGTCAAAAAACAGATATTCTCACATTTCAGTCACTGATATAGCTGACGGATGGCTATAGAATTTGGAAACAAATTACAAATTGGAAACAAATTACACTCAAATGATAGCTATTAGACCTTACCTACAGCACCTTCAATAGGTCTACAGCAATTGCATTAACCATGGGTAAGAGAAAATAATTATTCTAATAATTATTAAGAGAACTAATGCTTCACGAGGGGACGTATTTCATGTTGGATCTAATGAGATCTACGACTAAAAACCCAGAGCGCATGTTGACTCTATATTCACGCTCCGTAATAAAGTGATCTTCGGCTGCGCATGTTGACTCTATATTCACGCTCTGTAATAAAGTGATCTTCAGTGGAGAACGACTGGGACAATCCACAGTCCAAGTCTAGGGGTGTTACATGAAAACTGAAATGCCAAAATAATGGCGTCAAAGCAGGGCAAAAAGAGAGGCAATACCCGGTCAGTTAACATCACTAGACCCACGGTGACTTGGACTACCCGGTCAGATCCCAGCAGTTAACATCACTAGACCCACGGTGACTTGGACTACCCGGTCAGGTCCCAGCAGTTAACACCGCTAGACTCACGGTGATTTGGACTACGCACACACCCACTCGCGCTGGTGCAAATTATGTTGCAAATTCTGTGCTGTTCTGTGCTGCATTTGTTCTATACGCTGATACACGTCATTCACACGTATTCTTCATTTTTAGTCTAACGCTTCTACATTCTCTTTATCGATAGGAACCTCATTGTTGGAGGACGAATGATCTGATGTGAATACGATTCGTAATCAGACAGAACGGAGCTCTCAATGTCCACTGTTTGATTTCATAGCTGTTTTCTATTAATTACGGAATATTATATTAGCCTATATTATATTAGGCTAATAGTAGCCTGTATTATAGTATATTATATTAGGCTAGTAGTAGGCTATATGTTCTGTCAAACTGAATGCAGATGCTGACATGAACGGACGTGCACATCTTCATCCTCATATCTTTTTTTTCACAGCCTTTTATTGTGTAGAGGCGGTCGGTATTATAGACAGCTGTGGGAAGCCGTTACAGTGCTAATCCTAAAAGGTTAAGATTTTTTCCCACTGGGTTTAGCAATGGTCCATCCAAATGGTTGTCAATCTAAATGGCAGATGCTAGTACCAAATTAATTATTATTATTTTTTACACAGTTGTTTTTGTGTTCAAGCATTCATTTACTTGTTTACTTCTAATTGTTTCAGTTGGTGAACTACGGTATATTTATGAGAACAAAAGCATAAATACTTTTTGGCCTATTTGACTGAATTTGTTTTGCAACCTGAACATATGAATATGAAATGTGTGGGCATACTAGCTGACAATAAAAGGTTTCACATCAAGTATCAATTAAGCATACTATGCATAGTAAGTTAGTAACTGAATTACAATGGGAAAGGAGCTGCAGCCACAGCTGAAATGGTAATTAAGCTGTTTTTCAGGCTTCATATGATATATAATACGATATATAATATATTAAATTCATTATGGGAGACTGCCTGACGAGTTCCCCCCCTTTAGTTATCCCAAAAATGTAATATAGCAATAAATGGTGATATTGCATTACCACCTGACTACAGTGAGGAAAGAAATCATGTTATTTGTGCTCTGCTACAATGTTTAACCTTGGAAAGTACTTATTGGGAGTCTGATGGATGCTGGTAATGGTAGAACCAACTGCTAGATCATTTATATTACCACAGTCCTCATACATATAGGATGGAGCCTCACTGAGGTCACTTTACCCCCATACCTGTAAACCCAATTTAGAAGTCCTGGTGCTCCCTCGTTTCTCTTACTTGAAATATGATTAGAGTAATACATTAGAGTCTGGTTGAACAGCATTAGACAATTACGTATTATCTTGACTACACGCTATTGGTTGACTTATTTCTCTCATCAGATAATGGCTTATTTTGGCTGACTCGGATGGCAAGACTATATTTTACTCATATGACAAATTATGACATATCTAGGCTTATTTGTTATTTAATATTGAAGCTATTGTTGTTAATATTGTTTTATTTGGCTGGTAAATGACACAATAATTACCATGATTGCAATCAGCCTCTTACAGAGTGTGTTAGCTCATTTTCGTGATAAACAAGATTGCCAAATCTCATTCGAATTCCGTATACAACAGAAAATGTATAGCTTAGCCTGAACAATCTTCTATTCACACAATTGGTTCTCTGTGCCCAATCAGGGTTAGCCATCACCGAGTGAAACCTCATTAATTATTTCTACTAAATTTGCTAAAAGAGCTTTACATTTTGTTCACATGCAAACATAATTACAAGATTATTTATTAAAGTTATACATTAGATGTAGGATATAAAACATGGAAGAGATGAGGCTATTTCAATGATTTCAAAATTAAATGTTAAATTCCAGCACAGAATGTTGGCATTTTACCTACAAGCTAAAGCCTACGTATATATAAATATTCCACAGTAGTAGCCCAGTAGTTACACAACTTGTTTCATGTCATTTAGGCTTAGCTGTGGGAAAAGCAACCCCTTGAGCCATTCCCTGGCCCCCAAATTGAATTCCTGAATTATTGCTAGAGTCACTTGCCTTCACTTGTGTCATTTTGGCTTTAATCGAATCACAGCATTTTGAAAAACATCAGCTGTCAAGACATTCTAGGAAAGAAAAAGAAAAACCTCTGTTTCTGGCATCTGTTGGGCCGTTTGGGAAACAATGGACACTCGCCTGTACAGCTGCATTTAACTAACCACATGTAGGCTCAAACGAGCTACGGTCTGGTGCTAATTTAGTGGGAGTAATTTACCACGCGTGGGCTTTAGGGATGCACCAATACCAGTCTGTAATATCAGTCTAACACAGAGCAAACATTATATATTGCTATAGGCTATCCCACAAATGAAGAGCATAAATCATAGCAGGCAACTTGAAAAGTGAGTAGATTTTCTGGTTGTTGCATACAGCAACATGATTAAAATCTTTAATTAATTAACATGGATAACATGTCAAAATTAAATTTAATCAATACTAAACTAATTATCTAAATCCATACTGTTTAATACATTATTGGATAACATTTCAAGGGCACTGCCCTCACTTTCTTTGGTCTGGTCCAATGCTTTTGACTGAGCTTTGCATTGTGAACACTGACGGGCTGTCAGCACAATGCTCTCAGAAGGCATCAGGGCCCTGTCAGGAGGACACAGGGGCTGCTGGAAGCCAGGGCCACCACGTCCCTTCTGAGGGAGAAAGGGCCTGTCATCCGAGCCCATCTCAGCCAAAGATCCCCACTTCCTGCAAGTCCCCATCCATCTGCCACATCAGAGGGTGCACGGGGACTGCGAGTTGGGTACTTTGCTGGCCAATCCTCTGCCGTGTTTCCCTACAACCTTCTAGCGGTGTTTGGCGTTACTGCATTATCAGCTCTACCCACCCGGCCAAATCAACACAGTTAGCGACTTGTCTCATTTAATCCCACATGCTAAAGGCAAACTGCTCTGCTGTGACCCAGTTGCCATGGAATACTTCATATACGCCCAATACAGTTCTGGATTTCCACTTCTGTTGTCTTCAGTCAGTAAATGTCGTTATTGTTTTAATGATACAGACACCATGCAGCACTCCTAATGGCAAGCACTTTTCGGCATCTTTAAGTGCACATGAAACACCGTGGTCTGACTGTCAATGCTCTTGTATAACGGTGTTTACGCCAGCACTGGTAATGGCTTGGACAGAGATTTCCTTGAGGAAAATAGCTGAGAGAGAGAGAGAGAGAGGGAGAGAGGGAGAGCGAGAGAGACAGAGAGAGAGACAGACAGACAGAGCTAAGAGGACGTGGGGAAGCCATGAGGCCTTGTGAACCACATGTTTAAAGGGAAACCTGTCTGCCCTGCCAAAATAGACAATGTTTTTTCTTGTAATTGGGTCACCTTTGTCACAATGCTGGGTGAAAGAGGAGAGCTGGATGGGAGGATGGATATAGGTGAAATGAGAGTGCACGAGGAGAAGACACGGTAGGCCTACATATTCTCATGAGGCAGATGAGCTGTACCTGCGCCGTACTTTGTTTATCGAAACAAAGATTTGTTGATTTGTTAAAATTTTGAAACATTGGCGTATCTTTCAGTCTGCCGAACCAGGGTGTGTGTCTATGCGTGTTTGTGTGTATCGCTGTGCGTATTCTCATTGGAAGAGACCAAGAATAGAGTGTGGAGACATTGACAAAGCAAACAAATGACAGCAACCGGTGAGACGTTTCTCCATTTGTCCACATACAGTGTTTGTCTGAAATGAAAGACTGTCGTTTGGCTGATTTCTGCTGGCCGGGCAAATACACAGTCCAGGCAGGGTGCCATGACACGTGTGTTAACATGTTCCTGTTGTTTCTGACCTGCACAACACTGGGGGCCTGACCTTTAACAGTATATATAATAAATGTATGGCTTTCACTGCAGGATGAAAACCAGCCACTACCTGAAGAAGAGGAGATTCACAGGGTATTCCAAATGCAGGGCTTCCTTTTGGGGAGTGGTTTGGTTTCCTTGAGAAATAAAATAGGTAGGCTTATTAAATTAAATAAGAATAGGTTTCCTTGAAAAAATAAAACAGACAGAAATTGCTGCGTGGTTGTTGGTGGATTGACTTTGGAGTGATAAGGAGTGTCGGTGGTGAGAGAGCACAGCCATCTGGGAGCATATTAGATGATAAGACAGCAGATGAATACTTTGATGCACAGTTTGGACATCTCACTGGAGATGTGCTTGTGCATACTAATGGGCCGCTGAAGGAACAATGTGTGGCAACGTTCCTGCGCAGCAGTTATCAAACAGTTCCACCAACAAAGCTTATCCATGAAGAAAAAAGGCCTCTATTGTTCATAATTACCATACGATGAACAACAAACTCTGAATTAAAGGCCAATTAAATTCAGCCAATTTTGTTATGAATCGGGATTTTGATTAACCTACAGGTGCCTAAATTAAATTGTAAACCCTCAACAGGAACACATTAAATTCTGGAATGGTGTATGGTGTCCTTCAACTAGCCTACACCAATTGTGTGTAAAACTACACTTCCTGAATTAATTAATGACAAATATGTGTGGAAGTAGGCCTCTAAAGCCTAGCCTTTTATCTAGCCTATAAAAGACCACTAAAAATAACAAGCTAACCCTACTGAATGCTCACTACTTCACAAGACCTAGCCTAGTTTATGTACTTTGTACTTAATGGATGCCCCCGTTTGTTTTGATATTCAGCAGTCAATTCCACAGGCGGTACAAGAAATACTTAACATTGAGGAATCTAAATCTGAAATATTGTACATAAAAAAAAGTAGTTTGAATCATTTTTTTCTCACAAAAGGACCATTTGCAGCAAAGTTACCTTCATTTTGACTCAGCATCTTAAATCAAATCAGATTTTCAACTCAAGGAATTTGAAGGTTGTCGACATTTGTCTGCATTTTTCGGCCTTTTACTTTATATTTAAACATTTAGTGTCATCACTAATTTCATGAGCACTGCCATAATTCATCAAATACTGCAAAGAAGGGTAAAGAGACCTCTAAAAATAGGCCCATGGGAGTGGTTGAGTCCATATTTGGTACCAGCATCTGTTTCCACTTTATCCTATGTAGGAATGCCCAGTAAAACATCAGTGTAAATGGTTTATAATGCCACCAGTGGACTCTAAAATGGGAGACCTGGTTTCAATCAACACTCAAATTGCTCCTACATTACCCTCGCCGACAAGAGCACTAAATCACCCCTTCCCCACATGCTGCTGACATCCAGTACCAGGCATTGTTAAAACCCCACCATGCGTGCTGCTCAGAGCACCCTGTCTTTACGTGGGGGCTAGGATGCAGAACAGGACAATAGCTGTCGCACACGGCATCCTTCTAGACAACCAAGTGAGATGCATCATCCTCAAGTCTAAATGGAAAAAGAAAAGAAATCTCTGACTTGCTGACTTGCAAGTCGTTTTTTTTCCCTTTAAAGCAGTAACCTGAATCCAAGGAATGAAAGCCACAGTAGCTAACCCCATCGGGGAGCTTTGATGTAAACTTTGGTCAGAAGTCTGCCTATCACCCATGCCCAAGTTCTCCACCACAGCCAGTTCAAACCAGTTTGGCTGCTTAAAAAGAGCTCCGGGTTTCTCTGTGCCAACGCCCTGACAGTGGGGTAAGCTAGGCATCCCGGAGTACTTATAAAACCCCTGTAAACCCCAGAAACGTTGATCCCGCCCACCACAGACCAACACACCATGGGTACTAAACCTCTCATTAGAACTCTAGATTCCCTGAAATTACACAGATATTGCCCATATGGAAAGCATGAGAAAGCATCAGCCAGGGGAAGGATTTTGTGCCGCATGGTTTTTTCAGTGTGTGGCCACGCAGGGTCCCTTTTTTAACAGTGCCAATCAGCCTGTCTCCTGCTAGGCACCAGCAAACCGAGGAAGCTGGACCAGATGCTGTGGTGACCTGGCCTGGGCCTTGCAGAAGGGAAATACCCTAAACAAATATGCATCTGTATCACATGTACTCCACACAAAAAAGGCTGAGTAGGTCAAGGGTGCAAGAAAACGCAGGAAATAACCCCACGCATGCAGGTTTCTGTTAAGGTTTCTGCTAAACAACACTTAGCCCTGTGCCCCCTGGCACCACCTCAATTGGATTTAACAGGATAGTTACTCAATTAGGGGGCATTTAGCTAACATTGGATTTTTTTATGTAGCCTCGACAGTCCAGTGCGTGGGAAAGGATGTTGCCAGTAATAATTCCCTCACGGCCACTGCTCCCAGAAAAAAAAAAATCCCAATGGGAACACTGGATAGACATATGACCGACCCCACCCCCAGCAAGAGATAAGAGAGAGCAAGGAGGAGAGTCTCTGTGGGGCACCCACGGATCCATAGGGAGCTTTGAGTATTAACTCAAATAAGTCACGTTTCCCATTTGAGAGTCCTTTCTGTATGACGAATGCTGTGGAGGATAAAATACGACAGACAGCTTGGCTGGGGTATGAGTCACGTCCACGTCCTTGAAGTAAGTGATGCAGGAATTACACCAAAAGAATCTTCTTTTAAAACACTGATCAAAAATGAGGGAAAAGGGAAAGGAAAAAACTAACAATTGAAAATGCAGCTAAATGCATCCACAGAAACCTGCAGTGTGAGAATGCCAGCAACCTTGGGGTTTGATAGAAGGAAGAACGCTTGTGTCTTCAATAACACAGCTCCCAACAGCAGCAATAGCAGTATGCCCAAGTAATCAAATATACATAAGAACATTAACTGGACCAGATCTATGGAAAATAGCCAGTCTTCAATCATATTGCATCTCGCACCGGGTCTCAATGTTAGGGCCATTCATATCAACGTGTCTGGTAGCTACCATGCACTGATGCTGGGTAGGGTTGTTTAACAGTGTTACTAGTTGATGCTCGTTCATGCTATGAGGAAAACCATTACGTACACCTGCCCAGAGATTAGCTCACTCCACACTGCGTGTGTGTGTGTGTGTGTGTGTGTGTGTGTGTGTGTGTGTGTGTGTGTGTGTTTTGACTGAATAGTAATGTTAGATTCTTATTTCATTCTACAAGTCTTCACATTTAGGCTTTTCCTTGAAATGCAAGCAAAAAGCCCCCCTGGTCCATAATGGAGTAGTATACTTAAGGTGTTGACTCAGCCAGATGACAAAAATGTCAGGAGATCGTTTCCCATTGTTGCGAAGGAAGGAAGGAAATTAACAGAATAACTGAGTCACAGTAAAAGAAGAAAATGAACATATATTTAGGCTGCCGACAGACGAAGTTAAAAAGACATGGGTACCGTGGGGACAGTATCGTGCAGCAGAGGAGATCATTACTTTATAATAACAAAAAGCCATGAAGAGCAAGCGCCCGATGCACACAGCCAAGACCTTCACGGAAGATGACATAATTGATGATATAATTGGTGTATGAATGATAGATGCTGTATGAATAGCATACATTACAGTGAGCCTAAAAAAAAAAGAGTATAGGTAGGTAGGAGCGATTCAAAAAAAGACATGCACATGTCAAAAGTCAAATAACAATGTGCGATTTGATCACTTGACCGTAATTCACTCATGTTTCACTCGTTTCGCATCTTCCCCGTGCATTGCTCCACATAAGCACATATATTACCAAGTATTTATATCCACGCACAACGGCGTGTCGCCAGGGGGCTGTCGGGGTGTACAGATAGTACGACTCTTTCCAGCACGTTATTGTTCTCTTCTGAGAATTCCAGTCGCGACTCTCGTCTAAATTCGAACCAATGAACTGCGTGCGTGGCCGCCGACCGACGAGCCGAAGCCCGTTCAGCGGTCAGCTCCAAGTCGCCGACATACGACATACACAACGCAGAGCTGACCTTCTGTATGTAGACATGCACTTTTCGAACACGTAATGCTCTGTCTCCGTCGAATAGTTCAGGGGGGGGAAAGCCGAGGTTTACACACGACTAGCATGACTTAATGTTACCGCTTCAAGTTCAACGATGATGGGGGGAGGGGAGGGGGGGTTTCTAGTGTAAGAAGAACGGTGCACTTACTGAATCTCTTCTTTGTCACCGCCGTTAGCATTTCTCTCCTTCTTCGCAAATCCCCGTCGTAAAATGTCCCCGGTCCCTTCGGTCTGTGGTTCGAATCCCACTTGTAAAAACGAGTTAAAAAAGAAAGCAGCGGTCCACCGAACAACAAGACCGGGGGGTGTAATAGGGAGTCCAGCGAGAGGGGAGCACGCGGTGCTATCCCGACCAGAGGCTCGTGGCGAGTTCTATTCGTGGCGGCTCTGCCTCCTCGCGCTGTAACGAGTTAACCACGTTAGTGTGTGTGTGTGTGTGTGTGTGTGTGTGTGTCTCCCTCTCTCGCGCGCTCTCGCTCTCTCTCTTCTGTCACCTGTATGTAAAACTTAATTCTGCTAAGTTGTTATTTGCGCCACAGTAAACGGACTTTTCGAGTTCCCTTCCAAAAAACGCACACCCCGCATGTACTCCAGAAGCGGTGGGTTGTTTCTCCTTCTCCGTCTCCCCCCCCCCCGCCGCACACAGTCACGCTTCCTCGGCCCGGATCGGGCGCTCACAGGTTGGTCACCAGTGTTTTCGGATTCAGTCGGCTAGACTCGCTGCCGTATCCGTTCAGTCCCAGTTTCACGATGATCGAGGCTTAAGATATCACACAATGCTTTGCCGTATACACAGCGTTAAGTCGTTCAAAATGAGTAAGTAATATCTGCAGGTAGTTTACCGATAGGCAAACGGAACCTGATATTTTAACGAGGCTACAGCGGTCGTGTGCAACGCGAGTTCCTGCTGTTAAATCATTGTATTAAAAAAGACGCTGGCCTTTGCAACAACTTTGTTTTTAAGTATTAAATCAAGTCTACTTACATTTTTAATTTGACATCTCTAATTTGACAGCAAACTAATTACCGATAACCACCGAGGCTGCAGGATTAGATTGCGGTTGGTTTTTGAAGCACTGGGCACACAAGGAACACAAGGAGGGCACTGTGCACTGTGCAGCCTGGCTGTTATAGCCTGAGCACTCAAGCGATACACTTGAATGCACAGGGCATGAAAGCTGTGAACCCCGCTAATTATGACCAGCACAATCTTTAGGATTTCAACAACACACCTGCTAGCCTTTTAACCTAACCATCATCAATCGTTAAATGGGCAGAACCCCTGCTGAATGCTACCCGTGGTCAGCCAAACGCACCCCATGACTTTTATAGATGTCCAATAAATGCTCCCTTTACTTAGTCAAGCACCCCGCGCACACACACACACACACACACACACACACACACACACACACACACACACACACACACACACACACACACACACACACACACACACACACACACACACACACACCTATGCAGAGATACACCTAAGTATACAATTTGCATTATGGGACGGACACACACACACCATGTAAAAATGAGCTGTGACATAACAACGGAGATTTTCTGTTCTCGTTTGTTTATATATAAAAAAATCTTGGTCAGTGCACATTTCTGGGCAAAAATTGGCATCTTTCAGACAAAATAATACACAGCCAAGGCCAGTTCACCCAGGGAGTACCATGTTCACCCAGTTCACCCTGTTTTGATAACATGACCATCAATTTGCTGGTGCCAGACGATGATGTCAGTGCAGGAACTCAATATCTTATACGTTGCTTGTGGCCAAAATAAGGGTCAGCTCATCAGCTAAGCGTAATATCACGTTTTCAGGCTAGCGCAGCTACTACGACTAGCAACCTTTAGCTTGTAAAGGTCAAAGAAAATGCCATGCGTGTTGTCTTGTACAGCTTTAATGGGTCCATAATGGCACTATTGCCAAAAAAATGCTTTTGATCGTACCATCGTGTAGCGCTCGATAACACATTGCTCTGAGGAATTGGTTGTTTTATGTCTTGGTAACTGTTGCTATAGAATCATCACTATGCGACTTTTGTATCCAAATACAAATCTACATTTGTATAGTGCACCACCAGTCACCATTTTTCAAAGTGCAAGAACTACTCAGATGAATACACATGATAATGAACCCATGAATCATTTTTAGCGTCTTGTCAAATGATCGTGACAAAACACCAACAATGCTGTTGTCTCATTTTACTACCATTTGCTGTTACCTGTATTGATAAACATATTCACCAATTATATGCGTGTATAACCAGATCACAAGTAATCTTTAACCTTTTCTTCTCTCTAAAAGGAATAGCAAAGGCTGAAACACTTAATTACATAATTATCAAAAGTATTATTCCAGTCGTTATTCCAGAGTCTATTTCCCGATAGGCCTATGTCTATCAGTCTATCCCCCCAGTGTATTATTTTCCTAAATAACGCTATTGTGTTGCATTCTGGATGTATGAAGCTGACTGCCATGACTATAATTAGTATATTCTCTCGCTAAATTACAGATTTTCTCAACTCAACAGGAATATCGTCAACACTTGATTTGCAGTGATTCTGAAGACAGAACCTCTGAGTTGTTTTTCCTATAGGGATGAAACTAATATCCGATACTCAAGGTTGAAAAGACTGAAATCGTCAAAGTGAAATACTGCACAAACCGGTAAAAGAGGACCTGGGATAGACACATTTTAACGACGTCAAAGTGTTCTAGCCTAGCCTAGTATTATTCCCTTTAATTATTCAGAAGCAACTGGAACTAAATGGTCAACTAATGTAGTGGAAATCCAAAAAGAGGTCTGAGGTTTCAGAACACCCTGCAACCACCATGGCTCCGGCTATGGAGCTCCATCATTTATGGATCCCTTCATCAGCTGTTCTTTCTTATTAATTTTCTCATTGAACTCTATGGGGAAATGACTCCGGAGAAATGACTTGTAAATTAGATTCATGTCTATCTTGAGGCTCCTCAACATGCTCTCGATGGGTTTGAAGGCTTATGCGATACTTTCGAGCGGCTCCTTCTCCAGTCCATGTGTTCCATACCACATGCAAGGATCGTTTAGAATAGAAGACCTCCCATAGTTCACATCTCCAGAGGGAGAAAATGTACAAAGATCTTCCTGTTACACAAATGGAAGAAGGGGATTCTGTTCAAAGTGTGCCGAATTCCAATTGTTGAACTAAAGATAACTTATTGTCAGGATTATCAATTATTATCAACTTCAAAATGATTAGCAGGTGACACATTTACATCTACAATTTCAAGATTCAGTCAAGCCTAAGGCATCAATTAAAGGCTGTCCATGATTAAGTCTTCAGTACTGAAATAAGGATAACTTAAAGTACTTTATAGATGTATAATGATTCACTTCCCTATTGGAATATGTATTTTTTATATACTAATGGCGTACAGGACATGGACAGGGTTCGCCAAGTCATTTTCATCTAAGCATCCAACACATGACGGATAACAGAGTTTACACATGTATGGTGATCTTCCTTACCATGGTAATGAGCAAGATGGTTACATCTCATAGCTCCTGCTCAATGTCAAGTCACAGGATTTGATGAGCCAGGACACGCTTAATGGAAGCTAATGGCAACAACTCAGAGAGCACATTGTATCATTAACCAAAATGCATCCAAAATGTTAATGATTGCAGTCACGGGGCACTGGCTCAGCTGGGAGATAGGCCAGCATACCGACTTCCATCAAGAATGATTTACAGCATAGTGGCAATAATTAGCTACAGATGTTAGAAAGTCCAAATTAAATCAGAAAAAGGAGGAATTTTGCTAATAAAGTTATTGTGCCCGTTGGACAATGAAAACAAAGTTTCCTAAAGGCTATAGTTGACAGAAAGCCCTTTGAGTTGTATTCCCAGTATTGATTGGCTCAATTCTGTAAAGCTGCAAAAGAAAACTATTGGTAGAAAGAATGGAGAAGTGGTGTGTAGTAGGACATACTTCTACATCGGAATCAGCTACAACTATGGTAGATACAATACAAGATGGTATGCTTTTAGTATCGCTGTAATGGGAATCCCAGTGACGTTCTAAATGCAGACTCCTTGAAGGATTTGACCCCAATCATAGCCAAAGGTTTGAGAGACAAACACTTAGAGAAACTCTGAGGTCAGAGATGCAAGCTTGTCAGAGTACAAGAGTAGGAAAGACCTGCAAGAGACGCAGATGATTTACACAAAGGCTATCTGTGTCATTTAAATCTCATAAAGACTCTCAATAAGCATGCCGCATTAGGACATTCATAAAAGTAATACTCAGTCACCAAAATTCAAAAGATATATCAGAAGTACTTCAAGTATGTGTGGTATAATGACACATCAAGATGTCTTGTGTTTTGATTGGATGGTACTTCACGTTTTGACATCATTCTTTTCCCTTTAACCCTGGATAACCCCTTGGCTAGCTCTTCACAACAATCACGCTTTAAAAGCTTTTGTTTCATCGGAACAAAGTTTCTGTGGATAATATGATATTTCAAAGACCCCATGGCAGCTTCGCAGACACAAAATGGGATCGTTTTTTAACTCAATGACAGTATCCACAGTGGTATTGTGGTTGCATGGATACATTTATTAGCCCATCAATTTCAAAGCTCATTACAGTGTAAAAGCACAAACAATCACACACTCTTCCAAGCCGCTCTGTGATCCATTGTCATTGGAGGGGCTCCAGCTTTGTTCAGTTGAGGACAGATTACAGTTCTCCCTCTCTCAGCGTTTCATGGTCTCAGACATTTATATCAATGTAATATGCGTAATATGCTGTGGTGTGCAGCATGAGTGTTTTATGTCGTACACAACACAATTGTGTTGCACGCCGCGGTAGTGCACAAGAACAAGTCCATCTCTTGTACGTTATTAATGGTACTATTCTGTCTTTTTTCAAGGGCTTTGGAGCAACAAGAGATACAGCATATTCAAGGAAGATGAGCATAAAGGGAGAGAACGGTGAGAGAGAATGCGAGTGTGATGGGCTGGAATAGGATGAAGGACATGCAAGCTCTCGATGAGTTGGCAACACCGGTAAGAGCCCTTGGTTATTGAAAAGGAGAAGAAAAAAAATCAAAGGCAGAACATTCCGGCAGTCGAATGGAAGCATTGAAACAATCCCATGGTTGGTGGAAAATCCTCCACTCCTCTTTTCTTTTAGACCCTCAGTGATTGAAGAGACACACATTTGGTTGCGTGAGGCAAGAGGTTTATGGGGAGGGGGCTGAGTGGGGGTGGAGGATGAGCAGCCGGAGAGGAGGAAGAGGGAACTAAATGTTTCTTTAGTTGGGAATGGGAACAGTTTGGCACATCTCTTATTTACCCATGGCGGTATTGTGATCCCTCCCTCGCACACACACACAGAAACACACACACAATAATTAGTCGTGATCTGAGAGAATAATAATGGTCATATAATAATAGTGTATCTATAGTCAATATATACTGTCAACTGCATTAAAAAACATAAAAAAATGACCAAGGCGATCTCTGCCACAATAGCAAGTGCCAGAGAAACTGGGCATTCTGTTACACTACAGAACCTAGCGGGTTGGGACTAGTAAAGACATCAATATGCTTAAAGTGTTACTGTGCTTGGCTTCCATTCTGCCTCTTGCCCATTACAAGCCTATCAAACATATCACGTGTAATAACAGTACTACCTATGTCATGTGTTGCCCAGGGGTAAACATAGGAATACTATATGTACTGCTGGATAAGTGACAGCTCCGAAATGGCTCTTTGCGTTGCCACTTTTTATGTCGCGCTCGATGGTGCCATATCCAGCTCCATACGGTCTGGCCTTATCGAGTCCTTTATAACCTTAAAGAACACCTGAAGCTCTTCCGGGAACACCTGACTAACACTTGACCTGCCTATTATGTTTGCTGTGGAGGTTTTGTTGTATGAAGCATACTTTTGTTGTTTAACTCGCACTCACTCATGTGCACTGAAGGAAAACAATACTATCTTCTTTTTTTTAAAATTCCGACAGCCAGTGTGCGAAATACCCGGTGGCAATCAGGGGGGGGGTCCCTCCCTACCTAGTGCTCCAATGTTATGCTGAAGTCTTACACAGACTCTATACTGTTGATGCTTGAAAAGTGTTGTCACCCTTACTAAAATAATCCTATGTTTTTGCCGGTCTCCGCCGACCAGTTTGTGTTCTTTTGGTGATGTCAAAGGGCCTTTTCCGAGGCAGTTCTACGTCGAAGGGACACCGGCGGCGAGGTGTGTGTGGATGTGTGGAGCTCCGTCTGGGCAGCGGTCGATGATGGCCGCGTCCGAGAGAGGGTCAAGCTTCTCGGACACTTAAACGTTAGGTTTTCTAAACTACACAACATTTGGATTGCGGACCATTTGCACCACCCATGGAAGAAGGCCTTACCAGAAACAATATTTTTCTGTAGCCTTTTCATATTTGTGAATACATACATACTGGACATAGTAAGCTTTAAAAAAAAAAAAGAAATTGTGACAAGTGCAAGTAACTTGTTTAAAGATTTTTCCAGAGACCCCCCAAAATGTTGCTTGTTGAGGCTTTCAGGGGGTCTCAAGTGTCAATCAATTGCGTATTTCGCACCTTGCCGACAGCTATCCTCTACTGGCATCTGCTTGTTTTTGGAAACTCAATTGAACTTAAACTGAATTTAATATTGAATTTGTATGCTTTGATTGTTCAACGTCACGTGTAAGTCACTTTTGACAAAAGCATCTGCTAAATAAATGCATGTAAATGTATTTAGGGTTATTCTGTCTTGTGGCAGATGGATGGACAGATGGATGGATGGATGGACAGACAGGCAGATGGATGGATGGACGGACAGGCAGATGGATGGATGGATGGACAGACAGGCATCAAGCCTTTGGGCTTCTTCCTGCCATTGCCGTCAGCGTTTCCCCCAGCAGATTGGGTTCCATGAGTCTTCCCTCAGAGTTCACCGCTGGGGGACTCTGCTGTTTCAACAAAGCAGAGCCAGCCATCGGACGAATGGATATTAGCTGGTTAATTTTTAATTCCTTGGATGCAAGGGAGAAGCTGTGTTTTTTTTTCTTCTTCTTCTTCCATGGCTGGAAGGAGTGCTAATGGGCGCAGATTAGGTATCATGGGCGGATATCTGGGAACGTTCCCCCGGGAACATCCTGCGGGTCTCTCCATTGAACACCATTAAGAGTCTTGGAGAGGCAGTGAGCCACTTAAAGACACACTGTCCAGCTATTGACCTTTTAGGAGCACAGTGGAGGTCCTCGCTAAGGGGGTATTGAGTGGGTGCCGAGAGCAGTTCATTAAGCCGCGGATGGTGGAAAAACATTGTTGTCGGTAATGTCTGTACTGTATCCAACACAGGCCAAGCCATGGATTTCTGGTTCCCACCAAACGCGCTCCTACGCCGTGCCCATACACCCACCAACTAAAATCAAACAGCAGTTCAAAGGGTAGTCGATTCATCAAGAGGTGCTCGCCTTTGTGTGAGTGAAGTGGGCTAAACTCCAGCCATTAGCCCCCCCTAGGAGAATGTATTTCTTTGCAAAACAAACAGAATGTAATAGGTGATCTCCCTGAGTGCATGTCAAACAGTGTTGTGGACATGCTGGGCATGTTGTCTTTGACCAGCTGAAATTATTTCCTTTGCTTTCAGATGGGCTTGACGGCAATGATTGTTTTTATTGAAATTTATTGAATTGTTTTTATTAAAGCCAAGAGTGGTAGAATGTGATGCTTATCGTAACTGCAGCTTCAGCACGGCTGGAAAGCTGAATTATTTCAGTTGATTTGCCTTGAACATTCCATGAATCAATTGCATGATTGGCTTTCAGAAAAAAAAAAAAGCCCTACAGATAAATTGCTATGAACTCCAAAGACGTGTCAACATTTTTTTTGTGCATTGAAAACCAGGAGTGGAAAGTAAAACCTTGAAGTTTTAAAGTAGATTTTTCCTATTTGTGCGCTCAAAAGGACTGAACTGACAAGCGCAATGGACACCCTTGTTGTTGTTTGTTGTATACAATTGTATTTTTCATGTCATTTCCTTAGCTGTGTAATGGAGTTCTGCATTCACCGGGACGACACTTAGAAGAGGAGACACTGGAATAGCAAACACTCAGTGAGTGGTTGGACACAGCATACCACAGCCTCAGCAAGAAAAGCACACTTGTACAAACACATGCGGACAGCCCCACATGCAGTCAGCAAAAATAGCACACACACACACACACACACACACACACACACACACACACACACACACACACACACACACACACACACACACACACACACACACACACACACACACACACACACACACACACACACACACACACACACACACACACACACACACACACACACACACAGAGAGAGAGAGACAGGTATAAGTTCACCCCCAAGGTGCTATTGATGGAGGCTCCACTTGTGCGTGGCATATTCCCGGTGCACGTAGCT
>OOFB01031373.1:0-14248 GCA_900323305.1 Trachyrincus murrayi | reverse complement strand
AAAACTACACTCCTCTGGGTTTATCAGTAGTTTATAAAGATAGCATGAGGGGGGCTCTGTAGTGGGGGTGGAGTCCTCCCCCCCCCCCCCACACACACCCCACACACACACGCATCAGGCTTCATTCAACACACATTCCTGTGGCCTTAGCGATGAGGAGCCCTTCAGTTACTCCTACACGCTTGAGAGAACTGGACGTTGAGTAAGAGAGGGGCGAGCCAGAGGTCATTGCCTCAGAGAGAAATATGGAAGTGGGAGTAGTTTAACACACTAGACCACGGTGAAGTAATAAAACAAACACATACCACTTAATGTTGCATACTAGCCTACTAATGTCAATTTTGGTGTTTCAATTTAAAATAAAATACAAAGAAATTACCATTTCATATGGATATATATTATGGATATTAACAGTTCTGGGCCTAAAACGACATGAACTGTTAAAACTAAACAAAAACAAGTTCCCAACGGGGTAGCCTACAAAAAAACCGGAAACTCCTGCAGGATTACGGCCTGCGCAAACTTTATACAATACCGCCCCCTGCTGGATGTATTTCTCTATTCGTCTTGTAGGTTTTCGACCAGCGAGAAAACAGAGACACAACGCTCGCTCACAGGGGTCTAGGTGGAGCAGTTAAGGCGGAGCAGGTAAGGTGAGTCAGACGAACACGTCACTTTCTCCAGTGTCATGCGTCGGGCTCGCAACACCTACCTGCCCTCTCACAACGGTGCGTGTAGAGTTTTGTTTTTTTAAATCTCTCCAACTCACCGAAACAGACATCTGTCATTACTCAATTTTCAACCGAGGCAAGAGGAAGTTAGAGTTACTGGACTTATTGGATCGAGAAAACTACCGAATTGACCCTTGTGGAAATGGCAGCAACATGGCATTTACACATTTACATGTTATTCATTACAGTAAGTAATTACAATACTTTGGTTTTTTTTATTATAACGCTGTATTTGTTATACATAGCCGCTATACGCCTACCACAGATAGCAGCTAGAGGAGTCATATTTTATAATAGTAAAACTAAACAGTAAACGAAATGAAATTAACTAGGCCTAATTATATACATTATTTATAGATTATATATAAAACGATATGTAGGCCTATATATATATGCATTGTATTATCATTGTATTATCATTGCGTATTGTGTTAGTTTATGATTTGCTTGATCTGTGTCTTGATAGATGCTGCCCGTTGGGAACGCGTGCCTCCTCCCCGCCGCTGTCCGAGTGTCGGTGCCAGAGACGATCCAGACCGGACGTGTCGTCTCTCAAGGTACGAGACATATCACACCGATGACGTTAAACACCTGTATAGTGGCCCAAACGATTCGCTTTAAATTCACTTGTTTTTTTTGGCACCCCTCAGTTCAAGTCGATCACTGCGACACCGAGACATTGAAGTTCTCGTCAAGCGATGAAAACTTCTCCGTCGGAAAGGAAGGCATCGTTGCGTTATCCGACACGGTAGTGCCGTTGACCGGGCGGACATTTTATGTCCGCGTGCAGGACGCCGGTGGACACAAGAGTGAGATGGAGGTCAATCTTGTCCGTGAGCATAGTGCAGTGACTAAAAAACCGGTATGCTTTTTTACATTTTTTAAATTAAGTTTATAACAGTGTATAGCGGCATATGACTGACGGATAGATAGAGTCGTCTTCAAATGTAATTAATTGTGTTTTTTGTGGTATCTGTTTCGATGCACCTTCACAGGTACGGAGTAGGCGCTTCCTGAAGCGCGCCAAGAGAGTTTGGAGACCGCCACCGTTCAACGTCATAGAAAATGCCCTCCCGCCTTTCCCGAAAGTCCTTGAATATGTAATAATAATAATTATTGGCTATTAACTTTACCTGAAACTATAGGCCTATATTTAAATCTAGCCAACACAGGTGTCTAGTATCACCTACACCCTTGGATGTTCATTGTGCTATTTCGATATATATGTATTTTGTTTGTTTGTATGTTATTTTAATATTTTAATAACAATTAGCATATTTTTACGTATCAAACCATAGAATGTGTTTTATTTATTTTTCAATAGGCTACTCCTCAACCTCTATATATTTGTTTCTAATAATAATAATATTATTATTATTATTATTATTATTTATTTGACATCTACTTTCACTGTTCATTGGCTAGATTGGGTCGAACTCTGCCCAGAACCACACAGTGTACTACACGGCCAGCGGGCCGGGGGTGACTGAGGAGCCGATGGGGTTTCTGAGCGTGGACAGGACTGGTCTGTTGAAGATACACAAGAGTGTCGACCGGGAGGAATACGCCCAGATACAAGTGAGTATATCAATGTTCATTGTGGTCGTTATGCAGTAACATACGGTATATATGAGAACTTCAGGATCCATAGAAATGAAATGTAATGAAACCTCCCAAATGATTTAATAATCTCTTTGTGTACTCTTTGGAATCTATTTTCTTTTTTTTGTGGTCTTTTTTTAGTTTACGGTGAGAGTTTTAGACGTCAACACACACACAGAGACTGACCTTCCTCTGACAGTCACGGTGATCGTGGACGACGACAATGACAACAAACCAGAGTTCAAGGGCCCTCTTTTGTTTAGGGTGATGGAGAAAAGCAAAAAAGGTCAGGACCCAGCATTCTGGCTGTACATCGAGATAGTCCTGCAAAGTGGATGGGTTCAGTAACTAACCTGTTTCGTCACCATCCCCACAGGAACAGTTGTGGGCCAGGTCAGTGCCACCGATAGAGACAAAGAGAACACATTGCACACCAAGATCAGCTACACGCTCATGACGGGAGACAATATGTTCGCCATCGACTCGGACACCGGCGTTATCACGGTGAAGAGCGAACAACTGGACCGAGAGGTAACGGCGCACGTTTCCCTTGCGTCACGGTTTATTCAGTGACGCAATTATATATAGTGAAAATAGTATGTTATTTTACCATTGGTTTACTAAACCTTTTGCTTAATGCTGGAAAATAATACAGACATGTGTATTTGCAGAGTTAGCCAACTCTAAATTCAAACCACTGAAACAGCGCAGTTGACGACAACGATGCCCAAAACATGCCTGACATTTGAAACTTTGTTCTGTTTTTTAGATCCAAGAAAGACATTTGGTTACAGTGCAAATCAAAGACATGGGTGGCGCGAGCAATGGGTTATTTAACACGGCCACAGCGGCCATTACTCTGGGAGATATCAACGATAACCCTCCGACTTTCACAAACACATTGGTTAGTTACCGGAAGAGGATTCTAGTAACTTCCAACTTTCCGCAAACCTTTTGTATTAGAATATTAACTTCAAAGTATCATTCAAAAATATATATATATATATATATATATTCGAAAAAAATCTTGAATGCCACACATTGACACATTGTTTTTACGATTTTAAATCTCCTCATAGTACGATGTAAATGTCGACGAGAACACAAAGGAACACAAACTCATCCTCCGGATTCCGGTCGAGGACAAGGACTTAAAAAACACACCGAACTGGAATTCTGAATTTGAAATCACCGAAGGAAATGAAAACGGGAACTTCAGGATCGAAAGAGACCCCAAGACAAACGAAGGGCTGCTGTACATGGCGAAGGTGAGCTCTCGTTTGCCCTCGCTTTATTTTTTCGTGAGCTAGTTTGGTTTGGTGTCAAAAGAGAACTTCAAATAAAGCCATTGCTCATGCTACGGTCATGCTAGACATATTTTTATGTCACTTTTTTTTTTTTCCAGGAAGGAACTAATGAACCAAGTGAAGAGAGATTTGAATTAACGTTGCTTCTTCATGCAAACCTGTTTTCACCAGCCTTTAGACTACGAGAAGACCAAGAGCCTGAAGCTGAAGATCCAGGCCCAGAACCAGGCCAAGCTGGTCGGCACCAAAGACACCTGGCTCAGCGTCCCCGTGATGGTAACGGTTGGCGACGTCGATGAGGGCCCAGAATTCACGGCCCCCACGATCCGCTTTAACGTGAAGGAGAACACGCCCAACGGCACCCTCATAGGAACCTACACGGCGGTCGATCCCGAAACCGGTACCGGCAGCGGCATCAAGTAAGCGCTTCTGCTTCTCTACGGGTAGAAAAACACACCGTCACACGTATTCCAACAAGGTCGTGAGGTTGAGGTCCAACGTGGTTGTCGGCAACCTGACGATAGCTTTAGCTTAGGGCCAACTTTCACCTCTCAATGGAAGAACGTTGCGAGAGAAAGCAAGAAAAAGACGTTTGTTTGTCTTTGTCTCAGGTACTACAAGGTGTCAGACCCCGCCTCGTGGGTCAACGTAGACGTGAACTCCGGAGCGCTCAAGGTGGCCAACACCATCGACAGGGAATCCCCTGTTGTCCAAGACGGTATCTACAACATCACCGTGAAGGCTGTGGATGCGAGTGAGTTACGATGTCTGTGACTGCTGAAACCTCGCCTGTTTCAGTTGTATTACAACGCAGTGCAGTGTGCTACCACGCCTCAGAATGAACCAGTGCATTGAAGCTTTGCAGGATTGTGGTGCACACAGGCCTGCACTGTTGCTACTGCACTCTCATGTGCTGGTCGTCTGCTATGTATAATATACTAGTTTCTCTCATTTCTAATAAATTTTAATATCGTAATGTCATGTCCTCGTCCACAGTACCACTTGTATGCTTTGTATTCTTGAGTGCATATGGATTACCAGAATATTGTATTGTGAAACCATATTGTTTGTTTTTTCTGTTGGTGAAGATAATCTGGGGCATTATTGTCTACTTAAGGTGAAGCTGTCACACCCTTTGAGCCTATACAAGTCATAAGGGTTTGAACACATAATTGTTAGATGACTGCATTTTCGGATGACTTGTTTGTGCCGGGAACCTCGTGTCTGAACAAATCTGAACAAATTTGTGTCCTAGATGTATAATATCCGATCCGAAGTCATGTTGAAATATTGTTGAAATTATTGTTCCTCTTTTTTGAGGAGAAAAATGTCAGGAATAGAAAACCCTCGAGCTAGATGCAAGTTATTTGACTACTTTGTAAAATGTGTTTTATGTGGCCATTCACATCGAACTCCCCGTGTTTCAGCCAAGAAAAGCGCCACGGGAACGGTGATCCTGGTGGTGGAGGACGAGAACGACCACGTGCCGGAGCTCCCCACCAGAAACATGATTTTGTGTGAGAAGGACGGCCAGCTCGGCTCTGTGGTGGTGAACGCCTTCGACGCCGACCAGAGACCCTTCGCCGGGCCCTTCAACTTCAACCTCCCGAAAGACCACGACGGCAATTGGGAGGTGAAGGGACTTAATGGTGAGTGATTCTGCCCATGAGCACTCATGAGCTCATGCTAACTCTTGAACTGAATATCACAAAGAGTTAGCATGAGCTCATGCTAACTCATGAACAGGAATGAAGAATGTCATGTCATTTTTTGTATCTTTTCTTTTTTTTTCTCCAATGTGAACGAATGTTCCCCATCCACGCACAGACACGGCGGCATTGTTAGTGCAGGCCAAGGAGCTTCCTCTGGGGATCTACAACGTGCCCCTGATGGTGATGGACCTGCAGGGCCAGGGCACGCTACAGACGGTCAAGGTGAAGATATGCCAGTGCAGGAATGGGGTCTGCGTGGCCAAGGAGACCACCATAGCTCTGGGGCCCCTGGGGATCCTGGCTCTTCTGCTGCCCCTGCTGCTGCTGCTGCTGCTTGGTAAGCCTTGAACGTTTTGGTCAACATTGGTGCTTGTGGCAGTTTCGCCTGCCACATGCCATCTACAGTGGCTTTCCAGGGCTTCTCCCACAGCAGGACACAGGCAGATGATTAAACCGGTTTATTGTTAGTTTGTGGTAGTCTGAACAACAGAGCAGTTGGTACATGTTAGCGCTCCTCCTGAGTGTGTTTGCTGGTGGCTGGTTTAACCTGTGGGCCTGATTGGCCAATGCCCCACAGGTGTGCAGCCTCACCCAGTCCCAGAGTCTAATCAGTCTAACTCCGACCAGGTGAGGCTGCTTAAACCAGCCACCAACAACACACACTCCACAGTGCTGTTTAGGGCTGAACAGTTAATCAAAATATTATCGAAATCGCAAGTGGCCAAGTGCAATATCCAAAGCGCAGGAGCTGCAATTTTTTATAAGGGTAAAATGTATAAATGTATAACACCATTATAAATGAAGTACTGTAGTGCTGCAGAGATGCCCTGGCCTTCACATAAGAAAACATGTTAGTTTGGTACAGACTCCCAACAAATGTTATATCATGATAGTTTTTTCAGTAAAAATGAAAATTGTGATGCAAAAATGATCATTCCCACTAATAGTGAATCATATCGCAATCACAATATCTGTCAAAATAATCGCAATGATTTGTTTTACCATATCGTTCAGCCCCAGTGCTGTTGCCGGGGATCCATCATCATAATAGATCAACAAATAATAACCCAAAAGACCAAACCAATAAAAGATGCAGATTATTGCAATTACCGCTAACTTAGAAAGCTTTCCTGTAAAATAAACCTTCAAAACACTCAGTAAACAAAACGTATTACATTAGTGTTTAATGCTTAAGCATAAGATGAATGTGTTTCCTCTGCTCAAACCAACCGATAAAAGCATGTCTCATTCACACGGAGCAGCAGGTCTATCGTAACATATCTCAAATACTAAGCTAAATAATGCACTTTACATATTACTACACACTTTCTTTTTAGCCTAAATATGTGGTAAGAATGCTATATTATATTATGAATACAATACGCATTTCAAGAACACATGACCAGTGTCTTTTTGTGTGTACAGTCGCTGTCACATTGACATAGGAAAATATGAGAGACAAAAGACAATATAATAGACAATTAGCGTATTTTATGACTTCATCCGCTCAACTATTTGACAACTTATGACGTGGAGAACGTGACGAGGAACTTTGACGAGTCCTCCCAAGAAGAATAAGAATTTGGCACAGGCATGAAAAAAACAATCCAGTTAAAAATAACGGATACGTTCTCCCAGAAAAGCCTGCCGCCGTCGCCGATTCCCAAGATGCAAACTTGTCTCCTTGGCACCAGAACCTGAAAGCGCGTGTGTGTGTTTTGTGTGTTTTTTTTAACAAGATTGCTGTTTGATCTCGCCATCTCGGGCCGCCCACGCCACTCCCGCTACGCAGCTGATGTTCACAGTGCTAATTAGGTGTTCCTCTGTTCGAACTGCAGAGGGTTTTTTTTTAAACACAATGGTGCTCTGCTCCTTCTTCTTCTTCCTCTTCGTCCTCCTTCTCCTCCGCGGTGTAGGGGTCCTCCTCGCCCTGTTCTGTGCCACAAAGCACGAGAAGATGCAGATGCATGACGTGGGAGACACCGGTGGCATCCTGCTCAAATCCAACATTGAGGTCCCAGGAGAAGAAGTGGTGGTGAGTGTGTGTGTGCACGTGTGTGTGTGTGTGTGTGTGTGTTTGCACAAAAACAAAACAACCCAACAAAAAGCTTTGGATTACTTGCGACCCGCTTGGCTTTTGAACGTAATGTTATCCACGACAATTTCCCTATAACATCCAATATGTGTATCCATTCGTTACATTCACTCCAGGATTCAAAACTCATCATGGGCCCCGCGTTTGGCACGGACCACATGTCTGGCTCGGTGAAGGGATCGCTGCTGAACGTTGGCTGGGTGGGGAACAAGAGCTCCAGCAGCATGGACAACAGGCCGGGCCTGATGCAGGGCCTCGCACACAACAGCTTCTCCCAGGGCCAGTATGGCACGGGCCACTTTGACCAGTTCGAAGAGAGCCAGTATGTGGACAAGAACATGTCGGCCAACAGCGGACACCTCTTCCATGATGACTCGGCGATGAACCACACCTGGCAGACCAGCGGCCGATACATCTGTCAGGTAGATTCAGGGAATGAAGTTCAAGTTAAATGCGTTCAGGGTTGAGTTTGTGGAACTTCCCATATCGTCGTGCAGTTACAACTGTGCTCCCTCTTTGACTGTCGTTTATACCATAGCTACAGTAATTCCAGTGAAACACGCCGTCTTGTTTTAATAACTTGTGTTCTTATCTGGAAGAGGTCTTGGCTCACTGGCTCGCCTACAAGTGACACAATGTACTGACTGTGTGTTGTCGTTTGTCTGCTTTCAATACGCCTCGTCTTGTCCGTCAGTCAGCTCTAAAAGCAGTGTTCAGCGTTGTGACACGCAAGGCGATATCATCTCGCCTCCCATTGGTCAGTTCATAAGCGTAGTTCAAATGTTGTTTTTTGGGGGGGGGTTTTTGTTGCAGAAGCTGGTCTACATGCAAGCGGACCAGGACGAGTGCTACGCGCAGGACGCCGTGCGCTCGTACGGGTTCGAGGGGGTGGGCTCCGCGGCCGGCTCCGTGGGCTGCTGCAGTGACATTGGCCCGCAGGACGACCTGGGCTTCCTCAACACACTGGGGCCAAAGTTCAAGACTCTGGCTGACGTTTGCGCCAAGAAGTGAACAAGAGGACACCCGGGGGGCCGTCGGCCTCACTCGCTGTCGCTTTATCAAAACATCCTTCGTTTGTTTGCTTTTCTTCAGAGATGCACTATGTTGCGGGCGGATGTGGATTCTGAATGGTAACGTGGGTCATGATGGACAGAAAATGGGCAACGATGAGTAAAATATATATGTTTTTTTATATATTACCGACATCCCTACTGACTTCACTATCAGTTATGACCTGCAACATGATCTGCCTCACACGCACACGCACACGCACACACACACACACACACACACACACACACGCACACACACACACACACACAGTCCGCGCACTGTACTGTTTTATTTTTTATATTTTTGTTGTGTCCTTGCACTGAAAACCATTTAGCTATGTACATATGTTGTTTTATAATGAACCTGTCTTGTGTTTAGTTGGTTTTTGTAGTCATCGGGCGTTAATGGTTATCCCATTGTGATGTTCACAGCAGAGGTGGCCAAGGTTTTACTTATTTAGTTATCAATCAATTTAGTTAGTTCTCAATTAAACCTTCACAGCAGAGGTTTTACTTATTTAGTTATCAGTCAATTTAGTTAGTTATCAATTAGTCGATTTTATTTCGTTTTTGTTTTGTCTTAATTGCTGAATCTGAATTTTGTTGTGTTCACATGAAAACGCGTTACGGGAAGCGTATGCCTGTTTTATAACGAAGGCGATCTAACTGCTGTGAAAGACCGACGACGCTAGCCATTTTCTGAGAGAGGCATTCCAGCGCGCACATGGCATATGGGTGTTGCCATACCAGTGGGTGCTCAGGGTCATTAGAAGCGCAAGGGAGCGACGCTGAAGCTAATCTCCGTGAAATCAGCGGAAGGGTGTGACTGGGAGGAGTGGGTTCGTCTTCCACGCTAGCCGTCTTCCGAAAGAGGATGAAAAAGAAACCCGTCTGACAAGTCAAAAGAATATGCGCCTGCCGTTCCCAGAATACGTGTTATGATTGCGCAATGACCAAACAAAAACTCTAACCCAGTACCAAGTAATACAATAAAGATATAAATCTCACTTGATGTTACATTTTATTTGTACATTGTTTTATTAAATTCGTTGTATGTAGAATTGTAGCAATTGTCACATTGTGCTGCCAAAGTTATGCTACCAAAAACCATGGTCCAGGCCAGGCCAGCATGTGTAATGTTGAAGCTATTCATGATTAGAAAGCCTACTGGTATTTACTTAAGTCAGACGTGTAATCAGAGAGAAAGGAGAAGCTGTGGTTACTCATGCAGTGTACTCTGTGTCCGTGTGCTGCAGTGATAGATACCCTTGGGTGTGGTTCTGTTGTTTAGACAGTCTCCATGACAACAGGGCCCAACCTGGGCGCCACCCAAGTGCCCAACCCTGTAGCACCACCCTCATTCTCAGGCAGAACAGACTGTAACTTGTTTTGTCAATAATGCTCTGTCTCGCTCACTCTCTATCTCTCAGACTGTCTGTATACCTGCATAGGCAGGAATTGTTGCCATTTCAGGTTTCGGCTGGCTAGGGTCAAAGAGTTTTTTTTTTCTCTCTCTCTCTCTCTCTCTCTCTCTCTCTCTCTCTCTCTCTCTCTCTCTCTCTCTTACTCATAGTACAGTATATACAGACACACACGCCCAATTTCGAACTGTTCTTAAATTACTACAATTCAAAATGTTCTATTGTGGCTGTTCCATTCCCAGAATATGAACTAACCACTTTAAAATAGTGGGTTATAAGGCTGAGAATGTGTGGTTAATAAACCCCTCAGAATACATCCACAAATGAGTCATATTAGATAGCAAATGCCTTGAAACCCGACGCCTGTGATCTTATTAGGTTTAGGAAGATTATGGATTATTGTGCCTCATTAGCGATAGAGATGTAATGGTGGTGTTGTTCACTCAACAATGCAAATTCTTCCTTTTTTGCCGAGATGACATGCAGATCAGATTTGAATTCAATACGTTGCAATCCAAAGCTGCAAATATGATTATCGAGAGCGGAAAGGTCTGGCAGTCACGTGATGGCGGTGATAATCATCCAAGATGACACTGGGAAAAAGGGGAGGGGGGAGCAAATTAAATCTTTGAATCACACTCAGACTCTCTAGCTGTGTTCAAATATTGAAGCCTTGTTAGAAAGAGAGTATTTTGGTGTGCGCAGAGAACAATGATAGCGTCACAGTTATGAGAGAATGTGGAACAAGCTGCGGATGCAAAGGGTTTCAAAATCCCACAGGAACTAATTAGTAGCCAACATGAGAAATGATTTGTCATATTGCTTTATTTGCCAGAAACTAGCTGTTCTCTGTTGCTTGATATGTATCTGCTTTTTTTTTTTTTTGCTGTTACTGAAGTTACTACTATAATAGATGATGTCAGTGTAGTGAGTATGTCCAATACGAACATGTCTCGCTGATTAAGACCTCAGAGAACACACAACAAAACCCCTAATGAAATTAATGTTGACCACCTGAATGTTATACCACAGTGAGCCTCGGTCGCACAGACAAAGAGATTGTTGTCTCATGTCGTCATTTTGAACGATTCTAGAGTAGTAGCCTATATTTTTATATCTAATACGTTATAGGCCTACACACCGACTGACTTCTGACTTCACTATCAGTTGTGACCTGCAACTTGATCAACCACACACACACACACACACACACACACACACACACACACACACACACACACACACACACACACACACACACACACACACGCACGCACACACACAGACACGCACGCACATATATATATTTACATATATTCTCTTTGGGGAAATGCAAGTAGCAAGCTCACGTCCAGAAGGCCACTGATGAACGGAGTAATTGAATAGCGCACGTCGTCTGTCCACTCTTATCACTAGCGCTCGGGCCATCACTTTCAGCCACTTCCTTTAAAGCTGCAATTAATTCCAAAGCAGTAGCGTGAAATTAATTTATTGCTTGTAATTAGTTTTCGGCACACTGTGAAAACAATCTCTCTAGATAGGCTGTTTTTCGCCCTCCAACGGAGAGAGCAGTCGAGGGGCACTTGGCTTCCTCTGACTCCAATATGGAGCGGCTCTGCCAGATGCCCACCCTTCAGGTGTCACGTGACGTCTTCACCCGCTACTTTGACCACCTGCGAATGCGCATAGTAGTGAACGAAACACGCACATTGTGAAATGGGTGAAAACAAAAACACAAAAAACATAGCTTGTAAAAATATTTAGACTAGTATGCCTATTTTCCTATTTTTTTTCCACGCGTTTTTTCTTCCCCTTTAAATAATAAGATCAAGATACGATTAAGTATGTTGGACAATATAGATATTAACAGTTCTTAAGTGTTTTCCATACGACATAAATACATTTTCAGCTGCAATAATGACCAGCCTGCCCTGTCCCCCATTCTATATTCCGTTTCTCTGCCAATGTTTTGACGAGTTTACAGCGGAGCGTGTTTCCCCAATGTGCCGCTAGGTGTCACTCTTACCTCTCCTCTGAGTGTGAGACACACCGTGTTCAGTCAAGATGGCTGAGGGGCTGATTTTTAAATGGTGGCAGAATCCAACCAAGACACATTCTGAGGCTCTCATACCCGTGTGACAGAAGGGGAAAAAAGTAACAACCCTGAAATGATTAAATCAGGTTGAGGCAGGGTAGTTGGATGGAGTGATATGACAGCCCATGACGTGTCAAATGCTGTTTAGATGTGGCATCTGCTGGACTCTGTCTATACAGTAGCCTATCCCACTCTCTCTGAGACACACACTCTCTGGCTGCTTATAGGTGTGACAGCATATTACCTCCATTACTAATTATAAGTGAGTGAGTAATCTAAAACTGCCCAGACACTGTGGTGTGGCTATCATTAGGCTACCGTTGATGTGTGGGCACTGGGCAGTGACTAATAAAAGATATGTATAGGAGATATAATCCTCATGAATTAATGTGCTGAAATAAAATAGTAGTAGTCCTACTTGAAGATGATGACTCGATGTTGCCATCTTATTGCGTATATATATATGTTTATGAATGCATAATGATGATTACATATAGAATATTATTATTAGTAGTAGCAGTGGTAACATTACCCACCCTGTTTAGCCTCCAATACAAATAATAATACAGATAACTTGACGTGCCTATTTTCCTATTCTAGTCATTATAGCAGATAGGCATCTTGCTCAAGGATGGTTGCGGACATTGGGGATTGAAACCAGCATAGCATTGGGTTGGGAGTCGATACTACTAGCCCCTACTATCCTATTGATTTGATTATTATCAGAATCAGAAAGCGTTTTATTGCCCGGTAAGTTTTGCAAATACTAGGATTATTCTTTTTATTCTTATTATCTGTTGCCGATTTTATGATTATGTCGAGTCGAGATGTAAAATACAACTGTACAAAGATATGAAATAAATACAATATAGAAATCTAGACTATAATGTGTTAAGTGTGCAGGTGTGCAACCAAGAGTCTGTGGATGAATGGTGGGTACTGCTGGCTTAGAAATAAAAGGACTTGCTATTGCTTTTATTGTTCCCGTTTTCCTAACCTCGTTGAATATTTTAGAAATGAATACATTAAGAGTTAAGGTTACGGTTAAATAGTTTCCAAGATATTCTAGATCAACTTTTATCTGGTTATCTTTTCAGCACAGAGGCTGCCAAACACTCTCGTCTCTTTAGTGGAGGTGTTCAGAACGTCCTTGATGAAGACTCTATAAACATGCTGGCTCCTCGGCTTCACACTGAGGGGGGAGAAAAACACTGACTCGCAGGCAGAGTGGATTTCTGTGTGTGTGTGTGTGTGTGTGTGTGTGTGTGTGTGTGAGAGTGTGTCTGAGTGTGTGTGTGTGTGTGCACTGTTCTGTGTGTGTGTGTGTGTGTGTGTGTGTGTGTGTATGTATGTGTGTAGTGTGTGTGTGTGTGTGTGTGTGTGTGTGTATGTGTGTGTTGAGTGTGTGTGTGTGTGTGTGTGTGTGTGTGTGTGTGTGTGTGTGTGTGTATGTACGTGTATGTATGTGTGTAGTGTGTGTGTGTGTGTGTGTTGAGTGTGTGTGTGTAGTGTGTGTGTGTGTGTGTTGAGTGTGTGTGACCACTATTCCGACCACTATTCCTTTTAGAACTTTATTTCCACATTCATCCTCCGGAATGACTTCAAACTATTTAAAAGTTTGACGTTGTAGCTGTGGCTGTATGTTCTGTTACCGCCAGCATGTTTCAAGTGAGGCTGCAGGTGGAGAGGCAGTCGCATTTGGAAACAGACACAAACCGCTAGGCTTCCATGTTTGTTCTCCTCTGTTCTCCAGCTCTTCTCATGACCCATTGAGTCGAGCCCTGTTGCTTTCAACTACAAATATCTAGCTCATTTATATGTTGTTGTTTTTTCTCCAACAGACTGTACATAGACCACTGCATCAAAATACTGCACACAATGCAATCGGTGCAAACATTGATATGCCATCCCCTCAGAGAAAGAGATAGATAGATAGATAGATAGATAGATAGATAGATAGATAGACAGATAAAAACACATAGAAGATAGCTAGCTAGAGTGATAGAGATAGAGTGATAGAGAGATAGATTAATATATACATAGAAGATAGATAAATAGATAGATAGATGGATATATATATATATAGAGAGAGAGAGATAGATAGATAGATAGATAGATAGATAGATAGATAGATACATAGAAGATAGATAGCTAGAGTGATAGAGAGATAGATTAATAGATACATAGATAGAAAGATAGATAGATAGATAGATAGATAGATAGATAGATAGAT
>OOFB01031372.1:59075-69340 GCA_900323305.1 Trachyrincus murrayi | reverse complement strand
AAAACCCCCCCCCCCCCCCCATGGCGGTCCTCGTGTGTTCTCGTGTGTGAAACACACACTGTCCTGAAGGTATGCTGAAGGTCAACACACACTGTCCTGAAGGCATGCTGAAGGTATGCAACACCTGGAATGTGAGGGGGAAACAGCCAAAGCAACTACTTTGAGTTTCGACCCACGGCAGCCTTTTAAAGCTTAGTGGCGCCGTTGTGTACGAGCGTTACAATGAGCGATGCTGTACTGAGGCTTGTAACCACACGCCATCAGAGAAGCTTAAGCTGTAGCGTGACCAGTAGTTGACTTCATCCCCCCCTTGAAATAAAAACGGTCAAAAACCATCCCCCCTTTCATCCCTCTTTATAAGATGTCATTTAAGCAATAAACGTGGAAGCCACTTAATGATATTTAGTCATTTTAGAATATAGTATAGTATATGGTTTTATTGTTGCATACAATCAGTCATTGTACTTTTACATACAGACAAATAAAACAAATGATATGCGGAATCGAATACCGAAGGGTGGCTGAATCCCCGGTTAAGTGTATTGTATGCATTAATACAAAACTCACTGAATCGCAATCGTGCTAACCCCCGCTAGCATGTTAACACCCGACAGCATGCTAACGCCCGACAGCATGCTAACCCCCGACAGCATGCTAACACCCGACAGCATGCTAACGCCCGACAGCATGCTAACGCCCGACAGCATGCTAACTCCCGACAGCATGCTAACGCACGACAGCATGCTAACTCCCGACATCCCTTTGACTTCCAATAGAGATCGTGTCTTCAAGTTTTGTGATAAATGCCGATGTTTTATTACAATGCAACAAACCTTTAATATGCGGAAGTAAATATCGAAGGGTGGCTGAATTAATTTGCATTGACAAAGAACTCACTGAATCGTGATATCATGCTAATACCTGTTAGCGTGCTAACCCTCCGACATCCCTTTGACTGCCAAGAGATGTCTTTATACATATTTTAATATGCAGAATATTGAAGGGTGGCTGAATTCATGAAGTGTATTGTATGCATTAATACAAAACTCACTGAATCGCGATATCACGCAAACACCCGCTAGCATGCTAACCCCAAGATCCCTTCGACTGCCAATAGAGATCACGTCTTGACATGTTTTATTACAATGTAACCCATAGTTGTATATGTACAGTATAGGCATTATAGATGAAATGCAGTGACTCTTCTGAACACCTCGTAGCTTTGGAAATGTACGGGTTTCTCAAGGACAAACACTATACCTATTGTATTTGCATAACATGTTTTTAGGTATACACTTATGTTAACACTGTTTACATTAACATTGTTGACAAAAAGGCCAGTATATATTTTACAGAACTATGTATGTGTGTTATATACAACCTAGTAACTATTGCAAGTTAATTATACTTTGTTTTTGTGAGGTATTATAACTTTGATTAATTTAATACAAACAAAATACAATTAAATGCAATATATACATATTCAATTAAATCCATACAATCAACTTACCTTAAAGCTGACCTTAACATTTACTTTCAAGTAAAGTTTACTTAATATGATAATATTGTAGTTCCTTAATCAAAAAACATATGGCATTACATTATATTTTTGGTAAATTATAGTTATAAAATACGTTTGTTAACTTTACTTAGTTACTCCATAACTGTTAAGGTTTACGATAAGTAAGTGTTACTTAATTGATAAAAACCTAGTTTCTAAATTTAAAAAAAGTTGAGTAGTGTTTACTTAATTACTTAACTTAAAAACGTAAAGCCATTGTAGGTGATGTGTGGCAGTTTCCCCTGTCACCTACAATGGCTTTTCAGGGCTCCTCCAACAGCAGGACATAGGCAGACGATGGACACGTCAAAGCGTGTGTGTGATGATGGCTGGTTTAACCTGATGTGCAGCCTCACCCAGCCCCAGAGCCTAATCAGTCTGACCTGGCTGCTGAAGCCAGCTAATAACCACACACACTCCACAACATTATTACTAGAGTATGTTATGAGCCATTTTCGCAATATTTCACACCCAGCAAGATTGTGGAAAAAGTCACAAGAACTTGCATTATGTGGAATAATTTATCAATAATGAAGCAAAGCATACATAGTTTTATACTCCTTATATTGTATATACTACTTATATACCAATATACTGCAACTACTCTCATTACGATTGCTCAGTGTATATTGTTCGTCAATGCAGTGTTCCCCTTTTCAGTCTTAAAACAAGCTAATGATCGAATGAACATACCCGGGTGAGATTAGCACAGACTGGTCTGTGGAGCATCTGTTGTTGGACTGTAACATGAAAGGCCATTTAATGCTAAACCCAACCCCCCCTCAATCATGTCCTGATCAACCCCTCAAGAACAGCGGGGGGTTAGAAAGGAGGGAGAGAGCAGGGTGACTGTGAAACCATATTAACAGGTTACTGATTACAGGAATTAGTACTAATTAGTAGGCCTAATATGGGGGCTTTATTTCCGTAAAAGCAGCAAAATGGTCAAAGTGTGTTTAAATGTGTCCCTCCTATAGTAAAGATGGACACACTGAAAACACACAGGGCCAGGCCTCCGCCTAAAACACCACCCACCAAACACCCTCCCATCGAGCACACGGAGCAGACACGTCCTCCTGCAGGCATGAAGACCCGGCTGTCTTCATACCTGCAGGAGGACCCGGCTGTCTTCATACCTGCAGGAGGACGACCAGGCGCTCCTGTCAGCATGGTCTTCAGAGGCCTGGCCCCGAGCACCGAGCTGTGTTTCCTGCTCGGCGGGGCGGGCGCCACGGTCGTCTTAATTGCGCTGTACGCGTTTTTACGAAAAGAGGAAAAGGTTCGTGTCGGACGGCTGTCGAAGCTGCTCATCTACCCCCTGAAGTCGGCCAAGTCCGTCTCCGTGGATCTGGCCCGATGCCAGCACATGGGGTTACAAAAAGGGGAGCTCCGGGATCGGTAAGTAGGCTTGGGTCTGTTGTAAAGATAGGCTAGGACAACTACCAGGCAATAATGGGCATATCGTGCCACGCCAGTATCGTGTGATGAAGGAAAATGTTAGAATTTTCTTTTGCGACAATAAAGCCTCAATATGTGTCTGTGATACAGGTGAGCGACCACCCAACAGTGTGTGTGTTTTTTCTGTTTTTTGTTTTTTTGTGTTACTTTGATCGTCGTGTAGTCACTGGATGGTGGTCACGGAGGAGGGTCGGATGGTTATCGGGACGCATGAGCCGCGCCTGGTGCTCGTGTCGCTGAGCTGCGCCGGGGGACAGGTGCGTCTGGCCGGCCCCGGCATGGACGAGCTGCGGCTGCCGCTCCTGCAGCCCGGCAACAGAGTCCTGGACTGCAGGTGCCTTTCAAACCCCGCTCACATCCACACGAGTGCTCCTGAGAAACACAACACTATATAGTTTGCAGTGTTGTGTGATTTTTACAACACAATAGTTTGCAGTGTTGTGTGATTTTATTTAGGCCTAGTTTTTAAGTGCGCGTCATTCTTTTCTGTTTTAAGGACATTAGAAGAAGAACACACTTGTTAGGAGGTTATTTTTGTTTCACTGATTTATTATTATTATATATTTTAAATTCAACAAATGACAATGTTCCCCTCTGGAAGAGCCATGTCTTTAGATCCCTTTGATCGTGCGCTTGACATGCACATCAAAGGGATCTAATGATCACTGTCATGCGTGACATGTAAAAATAAATTGGCCTATATATACAGATATGTATGAAGTCGGACTGACTGACTGAGTGTAACACAACAAAACTATCAAGCAATATTTTTCACTTAGCAACGCCTTGTTGGTATATTATTATTATTATTATTATTATTATTATTATATGATGTAAATCCACTCATATTTTCTGTGGTGACTATGGTTCGGTTTGTAAATGTTCGTTAACTAACTTTGTTGTCCTAACGCTGAACATTATGTAACATTATTTAACACATAATAATAATCCAGCTACCCCGTACCCCGCTTACATTTCTACGCCCTTCATTCAGAGCGAATATTAAGCATTGTTATGTTTGTGATTATCACTAAGCTCCTCATTTCGATATCTGATGGTTACACGGTATCGCTAGACTATTAGGCCTATGGGGACATATGCAAGTAAAACCAGAAGTTTGACCCCACATGACCTGTTTCAGGGGGGCGGGGTCAGATTGACAGCAGAGAACAACTTCAGCTGATTCAACTGATGATGAAATGTGTTTTTCAACAGAAGACAACATGTTCATAAGACAAAAATGGCGTAACCTTCGACCCTTCTTGCCAGGGTGTTTGGCGACGACATCCAGGGGCGGGACTGTGGAGAAGAGGCTGCTGATTGGCTCACCGTGTTCCTGGGCGGGAGGAAAGCCTATCGCCTGGTGCACTTCGAGCCGCACATGAAGACTCGGAGGTCCGCGGGCCAAGAGAAGCTGTTCCCTCAGCACGAGGTGGACAGGCCATTTCACAATACGTCCACTTGTGACATCACAAGTGGGAGCATTCCACCCAGATGCACGATGGGTAGATCCAACGGCAGCCTACCAGTTGGTACAGTCCACCATGGACCGGTGGGGAGTTGAGCTATCTATCCGTCGGGCATCTGGGTGGACACGCATTATTCAAACGCACTCACTTGTGATGTCACAAATGTCACTAGTCACCCTCTCACCTGGTGGTAAAATAGGGGCCCTTTAATGCGAGCCACCTCATTAAACTTGCGTTGAATGCACAAAAAGGAGGCAGCAACCATCGTTTGGTGGTATATGTGGCCTATGCTTACTGTTGCTGTTCCGGGAGCATCCAGGAGGTGGCGTACGCGTACGCGGGGCCCTTGTTGCTGCTCTCCGAGGCGTCCATGGAGGACCTGAGCGGGAGGACGGAGATGGACCTCACCGCGGAGAGATTCAGACCCAACATCGTCATCAGCGGCTGTGCTCCCTTCGATGAGGTGAGGCGTGGACGACATGCAGCACATCCAGGTGCCTGGTCCTGGACTTCCTTTATATCTGTCTTTTAGTTATTATTATTATTATTATAGTAGTAGTAGTAGTAGTAGTAGTAGTAGTAGTAGTAGTATTATTATTATTAATCATAATAATAATAATTATTAGTATTATTATTGTTAATAATAATAATAATAATAATAACAATAATAATAATTATTATTATTGTTATTATTATTATTATTATTGTTGTGTATATATATGTATATATGTATATATGTATATATATATAGACCTATAACAACCTCACACCTGGTATAATATATGGAGAAGCAAAAGGGACATAATTAAAAATAGATACATCAGGGCTGGCCCAAATACATAATTTCAAGCTTTTGAAACAGAAATGAATAATAATCTCTATATGTCGTCAATATATTCTAGGATTCTTGGGATGAGCTCCTGATTGGTGAGGTCAGACTCCAGCGTGTGATGTCATGCCCAAGGTAACCCGGCCAAAGCTTCTCATTGGGTATAACTGGGGCCAAATGTGCTCCATTAAGCCAATTAGAATGAGTTCCTAACTAGGGGTTAACCAGTCCAATGCTTACACTGGAACACACTAGAAACTCGTGTATAGTCCTATAGCTCCATAGTTCCAGGATTAAAACATGTCTGTCTATGTTTGCCAAGTTATTTTTATTGTGGTTTTTATATATATATATATATATATATATATAATTATTATTATTATTTTTTTGTTATTTATTTATTTATTTTTTATCGAGTATGATCCGAACTGAAGACAAATTTCTGCATGCTTGCATATGGACAATACAGTTTAGAAATAGACAATTGAATTTCCTCTGCGGCTGCAGATGCATGTCGACCACCATTGACCCGGACACGGGTGTCATCAACAGGAAGGAGCCGCTCCAGACTCTCAAAGGGTAACGGGACACATGAAGCCAGTTATGTGTGTTTGCTGCCCTCTACTGGTTTAAATTATGCGGAGGCATTTGTCTAGTTTTTTAAAGTGGATTCGCTATAATTGTTTTCACCCGAGAATGATCGTGGCACTATCTCAAATAAACCTGTTTATTTTCCCATAGATGATCTCAGAGTTACAAGGTGCAATCTGCTAGTATATTTTCAAACCCGATATGTTTTAAAAACTTTTTCAGGGCACCAGAATACATTCTGAATCCCAACAGGCTACAGTGATAATACTCCAACATTTTTGGAGTATTATCATTAGTTGAATCAGCGCGTTTCTGACATGCAACATCAATCCCCGTATTTGCATTTGACTGTGTTTGTAATTGTGTTTCTCCAGATATCGCCAGTGCAAGCCATCCGAGAGGAAAATCTACAAAGCTGCGCCGTTGTTCGGGCAGCTGTTCACCGTGAAGAAGACGGGCACGCTGCGGGTCGGGGATGTCGTGTACAAGGTCAGCCGCTAGGTGGCGGCAGAGCGCCGCTTACCGATGTCACGTCCGCACAAATATCCGATATCTTAGTGCACTTTATTCACCTTTAAAGGAGGGAAGAGTTGCAAGATAAGACAAATAGGCCTGCATTCATTATAATTAGGGCCGAATAATAAGGAGTGGTGGTGGTGGTGAATGCTGACAAACGCACAATCCAACCTTTTGAAGCATTGATGACACCATGGAGGCTTAATGACAAATGGGGACTTAATAAGTGGCAGTTGCCGAGCCGTCCTTTTGTAAGACGGGTAATTTAGGGGGAAATGTGGGCGCCCGACAATTGTGTCCAAAGTTAACTAATGGCCCCTCGGTAAAGCTAAATAATGGAGCCACGTCGCGTTTGTACTTGAATGTGTAATTACCTCCATGCTCCAGATCAGTTTCCCAACCTGCGGGTCGGGACGCCACTAGGGGTCGCCTGGTGCATATGGGTCATGGGAGATGATTTGTAAGCTATACTTGACGATACATAAAAAAATCTAACAATTTTGACCCTTCAAAAAGGATTGAAGGGTCTCTTTAAAGGGGAACGTCACCGCTTCTATACGTTTTATTCTGTCATATATCGTTGGGTTTCAAGGTACATATATTTTATTTGAATTGTGTATTGTGTGTTTTAATAACGTGATGATTCAGAACGATGACCTTGCCGTTCGCCTATAGCCGATTCAGTCAGTATGTTATTCCAGTAGCTATTGTAAGATAAGACAATAGGCCTACATTAATTATAATAGTGCCTAATAATATGAAGTGGTGGTGGCCACTTCGTAATTAACAGTCCACAGATGTTTATTTTTAACACATGCTTATTGATGTAAAATTAAAGTCATTTTACAGAGCTCTGCTTGCATGTAATTGAAAGCTTAAAAAAAGCCAAATGTTACTACTGTTGCAGCGTGTGTATGAAACACTTTTAAACACAGTGATTACCTCATGTAAATTACTTTATGACATCCAAAATAATGTTGTTCCAAAATGCAACCCCGTGCAACCTATTATGGAAATGTTCCAAAATAGGTTGCATGTAATTACACATAATTCCTTCCGCTATTGCACACATGTGGTTTTGCCGGAAAACATGGTTGACGAACACCGATTGCATGTCGAGGTAAAAAATATATATTATTCAAACGCAAAAAGGAGTTTTAATGAAAAGCTAATCGGGTGTTTTCAGACTTCCTGTGTTTTACTCTCGCTCTGTTCTGTGATGTCCTCAACGTTGTCCTGCTCGTATTGGACATCTGGGATTCTCTGCTTACGTTTGTCTTTACAAAGTTCCTTCTCGGCTTATGTCCACCACGACTGCCTGAAGCCTTCGTTCGAACATTAGAAACAACGTCCTCCAGATGGACTTTGTTGTCTTTTGGTTTGATGCTGGATTGCAAACGCGTCCACTTTGGCTTTTCTGTTTGGCTGTTAACGTCCGCTGTTGGTTCAGTACCGTTTCTGATCTTCAACCGTGAGTTTTTTCTGTTATTTTTAGTCCGTTTTCTCGCCTTATTGGACTTGGCTCTTAGTTTTAAAGAGTCCTTAGTATGTACGCTGGCTGTCTGCTTGTTCAGCACTTTACTGTTAAACAGCAGGTCCGTATCTTCTGTTGTCCTGTTTGGCACCAAAGTAGCGTTCACAGGCCAGGCGTCGACAGTGGTGGAGCTGGGGCTCGGAGGTGGTTTGGTGGAGGTGGGTTTGGTGGGTAGTTTTTTCGGTGGAGGTCTCGTCGGCTTCATGCTGGAGTCCAGCAGAGGTGCTGAAAGAGACACGTTGGACAATGATCGTTTAGTCGTGGCTCCCCGTTGGACCCTAAAGCCTCGTGTTACACTTTATGGGTTCTGCGGGTTACAAAAAAAGACCTTGAACACTTTAGAATGTATTCCTTTTTTTTGTCTGCTTGTATTTTAAAAGTACGTCTGATGTAAAATAGAAAGCCGGTCCTCATAGTTTTATAGCGAACCTCAGATATGTTCAACAATTTGGCAGAGGGACACGCATCCGACGAAAGGGCAAAATGTTTGACGTTCTACCGACTGGGAAAGATCAACGCTTGGTATTGAGACGCCGACGAGCCCTGCACGCCAATTCAGTGGCTCATTTAAAAGCTATACAGTCCTATAGAATGTAATCTAGATTTCATCCATTTCATTTGAACATGCTACTCTGCATAAAGAGTAGTCCTTTTGGACGTTCTCCTGATCCTGAATCTGATACTGCTTCTGTTCTGATTTGGATTCTATTCGGTTCTCATTCTGATTCTAATTCCCATTCTGGCGATTCCGGTCCTGAACATTTGGGGTATGTGTCCTGAGTGGCCTGGAGGAACACAGTAATGAGCAGTGGTGCAGCGGGAGAGGCGTACCTTCCACGGGAACAAAGGGGATCCTTTTGCCCTTTACTTTGACCGGGACCGGCTTCTGTTTGCACTTCCCAGGCGGAGCTCTCCTGCAGACGTGGCCGATCGGACAGGAGTGACGAGAAACCCGGATCAGTTCATGTTGTACTGCGGCGTACGATTAGGGACTGTACGTGTAAGCTGCAGATTTGGTATTTTCTTTTCTTTGCGACCATAACAATCGAACCTCACCTGGACGGATCCACGAACTTGAACACCGCCCCGTACGGCGCCATGGTGCTGGGGTAGGAAGTGGCGAGGAAATACAGCTCACCTGTAGAAAAAGCAGCATGTCATCAGCGTAGAAACAGTTTATCAACGCATCACCATGAGTCCTGCTGTCCAACGATTAGCACAGTCAACTTGGACTGAGCATTTAGTCACTGAAACAAATTTCCCCGGGTAGTACCCTGCACTCTGAATCTGAACCAAAGCAGCGTTTAGTTGGTAGATGGTGTAGATCGAGCGGCCGTTACCGGCTTCGTCCTCGGCGAAGGAGATGATGAACTTGTGGTGGTGGTTGATGAGTCCGGGGAAGGAGCAGGTGCTGGTGTGACCCATGCAGACGCTCCTCTCTCTCCAGAGGCCCGTGGTCCGGTCCTCCTCCAGGGCCATCAGCTTCCTGGGGGAACCCGGTTATACATCAGGAAATATACCCTCCTATTCTCATAATGTGTCCCTTGTTAAGATAACATAAGGTGGTACTAATCCCAGAAGACGAGCTACAGAACGTTCTAGACGGAGGTCCTCGTGCTTACCCGCTCATGAAGTCTCCGAACAGGTACAGGCCGTTGAGGTTGGGCGACTCACAGCCTCGGTACACGTATCCGCCCGTCACCGACTTACCAACGTGGTGGTCGTACGTAAATATGGGCAGGACGTCCTCTGTAGGGGGAGGAGTCAGCGGTTAGAAACCATCTCGTCACCAACGGTCACCAACCGACAAAGAAAAAAACCAATATGGTTGTTTTAGTCGCTTCGTTTGCAGTCATACTCCTTTATTTATTTTTAGGCATTACCACAATTATTTCCATGAAACATAATATAAGATAGATAACACTTTATTAATCCTGCGAGGGATTTTTTATATATATATGAAATAGCATGAGAATGTACTGTTTTGTGACATACATACACTGACAGAGAAGTATGGTCTCTCTACTCTCTATCCAATCAGACAATCTGGTCAAACCTTCAACGGACCAATCACAAGCCTACTCACTGAGTGAGGGGTTGTAACAGAGTCTGAGGTCGTAGCATTCGAAGCCCTCCTTGGCTCGCCACCCGTAGTTACCGCCCCGCTGGATGATGTCAATCTCCTCGTAGCGGTTCTGACCCACGTCGCCGCAGAATATCCGGCCCCGGCCGCGGCCGCTGGCGGGGTCGCCACGGTCCATCGAGCAGCGCCACATGTTGCGCACCCCGTAGGCGTACACCTCGGGA
>OOFB01031372.1:38067-50519 GCA_900323305.1 Trachyrincus murrayi | reverse complement strand
GTCCCCCCTCTAGTGGACGTGCGTGTATGAGTTCCAGGACGGCCCGGCGACGCGGCCCCCCGCCTCCCCCCACTGCTCCCTGCGCCTCACCCACTACACCGAGGAGGCCAACGTGGGGCGTGGCTACATCAAGGAGCTGTGCTTCAGCCCCGACGGCCGCCTCATCTGCTCGCCGTATGGCTACGGCGTGCGTCTCCTGGCGTTCGACCAGCGCTGCGGCGAGCTGTCGGACTGCCTGCCGGCGAGGACGGCCGTGCTGCGCGAGGTGCGCTCCGTGTACTCCCACAGCGACGTGGTGCTGACCACCAAGTTCTCCCCCACCCACTGCCAGCTGGCGTCCGGGTGCCTCAGCGGGCGCGTCTGCCTCTACCAGCCCAGGTTCTAGCGGACAACGACGGCGGCCGGTCACGGCCGGTCTGAGCTGGTCAAGCTGGCGGACGACGTCGGCGGTCGTCGCTGGTCAGTGCTCGGTTTAGTTTTTTTCCGTCTTTGAATTACGACGACGGACCAATCAGGACCGAGAGCACTGCGTCCAGACGATCGGGTGTCGGCCATGTTTAAAATGAAACTTATGAAGGTCGATTTTTCAGGTGTTGCGTAGCAGGTATGGACATGGGCTCTGTGTGGGAGACTCTGTCCGTCTGTCCACGTGAGGACGCGTGGACCAACCCCAACAGGATGCTTTAGCAGCGGTCTACCGCCGGTACAAACCGTGGAGCCGACGGACGAGAGTTACGGTTGTTAGGACTACAACTCCCACGGTCGACTGGACTACAATCTGGGACAGAAGCGTTTATAAAACAAAAAACAAACAAAGACTTATGGGTTGAAAAAAGATATGGGAAGAGCTTGTACCAAGATGACTTTTGACCTGGAAATCCGTTCTCAGATCAACAACACAGCATCCCGCTCATGCTGCGGAGTCTGTTTGGTTCTCATTGTAAAGATTCGGTTGGCCATCAGTCCAGTAGCCAGTATCTATAGAAGTAGCTAGCTTCATTTACATATTTGTTTAGTAACTAAGCAACTGAATTGACGTTGCGGGACAATCTTGCGACGGAAAGAAACCGAACAGAACCACACTAACGGTGCCGAGGAAGAGAGGAGAGAGGAAATGTATGTGTTTGTATTTTTCCTGTTGTGTTCAAAGTCTTTCTACCGTTGTTGCGTTGCTCTGCCCTTCCCCGCCACTAGGTGGTGCCGTTTCCCTGCTGATACAATCTGAACTCGCCTTGCACCGCCTTCCCCCTCACCTACCACGACCTCCGCTAACTACATCCTCCCAACACACTTACCCCACATAGTTCTCGTCATGTTTTTGATTGGAATCCCTTTTCTTCTGGTTTTGTTCTCATGGGTTGCGTGCTGTTCGCTGTTAGCTTGTGGATATGTTATATTCCCCTCCCCGCTCTATTACCTCTTAATCTTCCTCCTCTTTCGTCACTTTAAAAGGAGCATTTCACTGTTTCCTGGAAGTACTTGTTATTCACACACACACACACACACACACACGTGTTATCCAGTGTGTGACACCAGAAGTGGCAACGTCCCACCGGAGTGGTGTCCTGATTGGACATCACTCCGGTGGGACACTGCCGCTTGTGATGTCACAAAGGCTTTTGGAATGGCTCGTTAGCCTCACACCTGGTGGTAAAACGACATGGAGCAGAACTAATTAATCTAATTAACTCTCTACCAGTAGTGTGAGTCCAAGGTCAGTTCCAGCCCAGCCAAGACGCCCTGGCTCATTTCGGAGGCTACGACATTACAATAGCAGCCGCACAGTAACAGGTATAGTACTGTGATATAAACATTAGATAGAGCAGAGTTTATTCTACTACTATGCACACCAGCTTTTGAGTGAGTACTTTTTAACTTGTTGTTCATACCGAGGTGATGCTTGGAGTTTTTCAGATGCCAAACCTTTGTGTCTCGGACAGTGTTGATGTCCAGCTATACGCTGACAGACGGGACTGAAAGTAGAGTTATAAAAGGGGCTGATTGTATTAAAGTGATGGATGGGTAACGTTTGGTTCCTGGAGTTACATGAATTTGGATGGTAGTCAACATGGTAAATTATAATTGAAAAGACCACAAAATGCCTTCCCTCCCACTAAAAACAGTTCAGTTCTGACCTCACGTAGAGCCTACTGTGTTAGGGCACGAATCAGATGACTCCACTAGTTCATTCAGTTTACAGGTAAGAGACGCGGACAAAAACACCATTTTTAATATAGCTCCAATATCGTTCGGTATTTAGCACTGCTTTTAATCCACTAACAGAAACGACAAACCTCTAAAGGGAGTTTTAGATTTGTTTTTCTCTGTTTCTCTGACGTGTTCTCAGTCGGTGAAAATGTAATTTGTTGTTTTTTCATTGTGGGATTGTCTTGACCACATCACGGCGTGTGTAAAAGAAACATGTTGGACACTCAGTGTTGTCAAGGTCCATGCTAATATGGTACTCGTTATTATGAAAATAAAAGGTCCTCTTTTGCACTATTTCTTTTGCATTAATGACAAATGCGCGACGCAGTTCTTGACAACGGCCACTAGAGGGCAGTCAATACACCAGGAGATAAATAACGGGACATTTGCACTTTTCTCTTTTACTTTCACCGCTAAAATACCCGACAAATAAAATAATACACGAGTACAGATTAAATAAAGACATTTATGAAACTGCATCATGTTAGAAAATTGTGTCTCCCATCAGACCAGCTGCTCAGAGAAATCTTCACAATAATGGCAATCTTTTCACCATAAAAGCCACGGAACACCGTAGCCGACTAAGACAGACCAAACAGGAAACGCTACAACATTAACACCATATTAAACATCACAATAAAAGTGATTCCTTTTTAAGTGCGCGTATCAATCGGTGGCCCTTCATTACTAATAACCCATGAAAAGGTTTGTTACTTCAAGTCCTTTCAAACTTCTTCAACTGCCTGTCTCCTCCACGAGGTCCTCTCCTCCTCACCGCTCCTCCTCCTCCTCACGCCCTGTGTGCCTCCCTCCTCTGCCTCTTCCTCCTCTGCTGCTGCTGCTTCTCCCGCCGCTGGTTGAGGACCTTAGTGGTGACGCGTAGCTTGCGGAGCCTGAGGGCGCGCAGCCTGAGCTGCAGGTCCTGGGGGATTTTCCCGCCCCTGGCGCGGATCTCCTTCAGCCGCAGGAGGGGGGTCTTGACGAGGTGGAAGTCGCAGGGCGTGGCACGCGGCTCCATGCCCACGTGGCAGCTCCTGGCGGCGGGGTAGTAGCCCTCGGCCCACGCCGCCACCTGGTACTCGCCCGGGTTCAGCAGGCGCCAGTAGTCGCCGTCCACCGCTGGCGAGGAGAGACGGAGACGGACAGACAGACGGACGGACATGCTGAGTCATGTGCGATGAAAGGCGGTGGAAAAGCTACAGTCTAGTTGAGAACATCTGAGTGTCTGAGGTCTACATGAGACACTCGGATCGTGTATTCCTCTCTTCTTTCCACGCTGAAGCCCAGAGCACACAGAGCACACGCATTCGTAGCTCGTCACAAACAAGAGCTAGAATCATATCATAAACATGTCATAAACATATCATTAACATATAAACATATCATAAACATATCATTAACATATCAACATATCATTAACGGAGCAAAGCACACTGAGTGTGAATGCGGCGTGGCTGTAAAGAGAACTGGAAATAGGATGGATGGACGTTATGTACGTTATTCTCAGTAGAAACTGAAACTGGTCTTTAAATACTTAAGCACTCGCTTTTATTGTAATTTAGTGATCGCTTCCTTTAAATGTCTTTAACAATGTTAACACTGAATGTTCTAGAAATGAACTCCCCTTGCCTTGTGTCTATCCTACATACGGTCTATCCTACATACGGTCTATCCTACGGTGTCCGGGTGGACCACGTGCGGTCTATCCTACGGTGTCCGGGTGTCGGGGTGGGCTACCTGTGCGGATGTCGTGGTTGTGGTCTTCCACTTTAATGATGGCGTCTGCCAGGCCTCTCTTGGTCATCTTGTCCCGCACCACACCTTTAATCCCTCTGTGGACCTGAGAGAACCCCAGGGGGGACTTTACTGCGTGCTGATTGGTGGACACTTGGGGCACACCGCCCCAACAAACACCAACACCCAACTTTTCAATGTTGGCCGAAGTTGTCCAACACCGTTTTCTACATGTTCGCCACCGGCCACCGACCCTACTAACTACTAACCACCAGGGTACTAACCAGTAGGGTACTAACACCAGGGTACTAACCAGTAAGGTACTAACACCAGGGTACTAACCAGTAGGGTACTAACACCAGGGTACTAACACCAGGGTTCTAACCAGTAGGGTACTAACACCAGGGTACTAACCAGTAGGGTACTAACACCAGGGTACGAGCACCAGGGTACTAACACCAGGGTACTAACACCAGGGTACTAACCAGTAGGGTACTAACACCAGGGTACTGACCAGGGTACTAACACCAGGGTACTGACCAGGGTAACTAACCTGCTCCATGTAGACCAGCAGGGACTCCTGGTTGTTCTCCCACTCCCCCGGGAGCTCGCTGGCGTGGGGGTACTTATCACAGGACAGCTCCACCGTCACCTCGAAGCAGTTGGTGTGCAGGTAGCTGAAGTCACTCATACCTGACCAACACACGGACACCACCACTACTAACTACAACCAGTCTCCAGAGTGACCACAGTAGCTATTGTAACTTTAGTATTTGGTTACTATAGTAACCGCAGTAGCTAGAACAATATCCATAACTGCAGTGACTACAGTAAGTTCAATTTAGTCCATTTTGGTTAGAAAATGGTTATTAAAATGATGAATGCCTGCAATGGACATTAAATCAAAATCAGAGGCCACTTGAATCCTAAATAGATCGGGGGATGTTAGCGACGGCGGTCGCCATGGCGACACTCACTGCCGGGGACGGTGTGCCAGGCGCCTCCATTGATGATGTTATGCGTCTGCTGGAAGTCGTCGTAGTGACACATGCGGCGGTCGGGGTTGAGCATGGCCAGGTTGGTGGAGGCGTAGGCGATGGCCAGCCAGCGGAAGAAGGCGTCGTCTGGGCTGGGGGTGTACTCCTTGGGCGCCCAGTCCCGGGTGCAGTCGTGGGGGTACACCACCACCAGCTCTCCTCCGTGGAGGTTGGCGCTCAGCACGAAGGGGATGTCCTGCATCCAGCTGATGACCGCACGCGTCTCCGGAGCTACCTGGAGGTGGAGGTGGAGGTGGAGGCGGGGGGGGGAGGTGGAGATGGAGGAGGGGATGGAGGTGGGGTTGGTTGGTTACACGTGTCGTTTCAATGAGACTTTTGTGATCAGAAGTCGCATTGAAACAACACCTGATGGTTAGTTTAGGTGTTAGGTTAGCGATGGTTAGTTTACGTCAGGGTTTTATATGTGTACGGTCTGGCGGTAAGGATGGTAAGTGTCCGGTCATCGCTCTGATTTGAGCCCCAGAATAAGCAGATGGTTAGCCCAGCCATCGCTGTGTTAGCCAACAGTTTCTCCTCAGGCTGTTCTGGATGACTCATCGTGACTAAAAGGTCCATCATGAGATGAATTACCAGGAAAACACGTAAATAACGACAATCACTTCACATCAAACACTCGGTCTGTCTCGGTCCACGTTGAGGTCTTTGTGTCTCTCTGCTACGAGAGTTCAGACTCCAGCAGATGTTCAGTGTTAGCTGTGCTAACGTCCGTGACAGGTCCTGTTTTCTAGGCAGCCAGTCAGTAGCTTTAGTCAAGACACTACTTCCTGTTCTTAGGGCACACACAGACACACACACACACACACACACACACTCCTTCCTCCAACACACAAAAACACACACACACACACACACACACACACACACTCCTTCCTCCAACACACAGACAGACACACACACACACACACACACACAGATGTCCCTGGCAGGACTAAAGCAACCTTCTGGTAGAATAGGGCTCGATTTTAGGGTTAAGGGTTAATGGTTAGGTTTTAGTCTTTGGGGTTAGAGGTTGAGTTAGTTTGATTTTAGGGTTAGGTTTTAGGGTTAGGTATTAGGGTTAGGTTTTAGGGGTTAGGTTTTAGGCTTAGGTTTTAGGGGTTAGGTTTTAAGGGGTTAGGTTTCATGGTTAGGTTTTACGGGTTAGGTTCTAGGGTTAGGTTTTAGGGGTTAGGTTCTATGGGTTATGTTTAAGGGGTTAGGTTTTAGGGGTTAGGTTCTATGGGTTAGGTTTAAGGGGTTAGGTTTTAGGGGTTAGGTTCTATGGTTAGGTTTTAGGGTTAGTAGTTAGCTTTTGGGGTTAGAGGTAAGGGTTTGGTTTTATTGTGAGGGGTGAGAGTTAGAGTGGGTTTGGGTCAGGGCCTCGTCATCTGTAACTGTTGTAAGGACAGTAGATTCTCTCAGATACATGTCATTGAGGAGCAGGTAGGGGTTATGGTAGAGCGGGTAGACGGTGGACACTGGGAGTCAAACCCAGAACCTACCACTGCCTCCTCCTTGGTGTAGTACTCTGGGATGGGGATATAGTGGTTGGGTACTTTGAACTTGGGTACTTTGGCACTCGCCACCTCCTGGGCGTCCCACAGGATGTTGTTCAGGTCGGGGAAGTTGTGGTTGAGATCGATTCCCTCCACGGTGTACCGGCCCAGGGCCCAGCCGGACAGCTCCGAGCCCTGGAGCGCAACCAGGAGGAAATACACTGAGGTGAGAGGACATTATAAGAACAAGAACCTTCAAATGTAAGGTTCTTGAGATTGGGAAAGTGACAGGGTTTGGCTGGGGGGGGGCTTTTAGTTTGAAAATGTACATATAAAAGCTTTCAGGGGGAGGGGCCTCAAGCGGATTGGAACTTGAAATTTGGAAAGAGTATGAAGTGGGAGGAGCCTAAAGTTGGAGTAACCAGGTTTGGAGGGTCTTAAAGTGGGAGGAACTGAATGTTTGCAAACCGATCGCGTTTGGGTGGGGTTTAATGTGGGAGGGGCCTACGGTGGGAGGGGCTTGTGGGAGGGAAAGCAATGGGGTTTGGGAGGGTTTTAAAGTCAGAAGGGCCTACGGTGGGAGGGGCTACAGCTGGGAGGGGCTTAAGGTTTGGAAAATGATTTGTTTGGGAGGGGCTTGAAGTGGGAGGAACTTAAGGGTTGGAAAACAATGGGGATTGGGAATGGTCTACAGTGGGAGGGGCTTAAGGCTTGGAAGGTGCTAGGTGTGGGAGGAGCCTCCCTGCGTACCTTCTCGTAAGCGGTCTCATATCCGTCCGGGTTCATGGAGGGCAGGAGGTGGATCCTGGTCTCGGTGACGAGCCGTACGATGCGCTGGTTCCCCCGCTTGTACTCGCGACACAAGAACTGCATGAGGTTCAGCACCAGCTCCCGACCCAGAACCTCGTTGCCGTGCATACCTGCCACGTAGCGGAACTCTGGCTCACCTGGAGACAGGATTACACCTTAGATTACATCATATTAGATCATATTAGAGATTAGATTAGGTACTATAATATTTTATTAGAGATTAGATTAGATTAGGTACTATAATATTTTATTAGAGATTAGATTAGATTAGGTACTATAATATTTTATTAGAGATTAGATTAGATTAGGTACTATAATATTTGATTAGAGATTAGATTAAATTAAATTCGATTCAATTAGATATTTAAATGAGTTACGATCATATTTGATTAGAGATTAGATGACATTAGGTACTGCAATATTTGATGTAGCTGTGCATCTACTGCAGCGCAAACTAAAACAGGATTCAACTGTGGTATACATGATCATTATGTGTTGAAGGGACTCATTCAATAAACAATCCGAAGACTGGACACTTCTGGATCTTTGTCTGCAGGCGTAACTGTGAAACTGTGAAAGATTTGTGCTTCACATAAGGAACTAATTTTTAGTGTTTTGGATAAATATCTCGTGTTGTTGAAGTTTTCGTTGAACGGCAGTATCTTGGCAGTAAATATGATATGCCGTTTCTCTTCATACGGAACATACTGGCTGGAATCAAACTGTAGTACACAGGTCTTAAAAGAAATACTGAGCTCTTTAACAAACATAAACCATACAATGTCGATATTTCATTGAGACCCAATCACTTAGGAATGAACATGAAAGAAAATGTGTGGAAATTAGTCCACCTAATTAAATGTCAATCAAAAAGATAAGCCCTGAAAATAACACGGTCTGGCTGAAAACTTGAATGCACCAGAAATACATTTACCGAGTGACATTTCATACAATTATCACTATGATTAACAGGATAATAAACCATTTCATATCACCCAGCCCCATGTCGTTGTTAAACATTTCTACCCGACGTCTTTGAAGTACAACAGACTTCTGCCAAACACACTTTGGCAGAACGAGAGCGGCCGCAAAAAACATGCAAAGTCACGCAAACCGTGAGCCAAACCAAACATGGCCGCTCATCTGGCCTCAACGTGAGGGAATAATGTTCTAAGGAGAGCGAGAGAGAGAGAGTCTTTATCTGTTTGTTTACTCTGGTGGTCTCTCCCTTCCCGCCACCCCAGGGAGACTTATCGGCTATGCGAGTCTTATATAAACAATACGAAGCCTACAGGAGAATCGGCCAGGACCGGCCCCAGAGAAGCCCCCGTGTCTGAACGCTGTGTGAAGACTCAAGACTCTGTGTGTATACGTCGGTTAGCATAGTGCGTTCTGAGTTACACATACAATTTTAATGACTCCATATGTCAAACAAAATAGTGATGAAGCGTTCCATACGGGAGTTCCGTGGGCTTTACTCACCCGGCGGCCATCTTGGTTCCATCTTGGTTCTAAATGCTAGCCATCTTGGTTCTAAACGCGAGCTGGGGTTGGAATGTGGAATTTCGCCTTCGGTTCCCCCACACAGCTAGCGTTTAGAACCAAGATGGCTAGCATTTAGAACCAAGATGGAACCAAGATGGCCGCTAGGCAAATAAGGCCCACGACACAAATGTGGGATCCAAAAAAATTACCCAGGGTCAGGAGGTGGCCGAGGAACACGTGGAGACAGGGAACAAGACTCTGAACAAGACTCGGAGAGGAAGACTCGTGGGTTCTTCTCACCAAGTTCGTGTTTTCCGGGGTTGTCGGAGATCTCCATGACGTAGAGTTTGAGGCCGTTGTAGCTCTTCCCGATGGTGTAGATACGTGTGATGTCGGGACACCGCTCACTCACTGCTTTCATCAGCTTCAGGATTCAGAAGACAGTCCGTTAGATACGCCTTCTGAGAACAACCTCGTAGAACTAGTCGTGCTAAAGTACTATACAGTATACGATATACTGATACTGGTGTTGGATAGTATCTCTAAATATGAACACTACACATCAAATATCTCAGATAATAAAAAAGGTGAATTTTCTCTATTATGGAAAAAAAAAGGGTTACAGGCTAAAATATATGTTCTAATGACCTCAAAATACTGTGCACGTTTTTTACTGTTCACAATAAAAGTAACGGATCAAACGGCCGATTGGACGATCATTCAAATTCAGAACTCACTAGCCAAGAATGAACAGTTATAGTCAGAACTCACTAGCCAAGAATGAACAGTTATAGTCAGAACTCACTAGCCAAGAATGAACAGTTATAGTCAGAACTCACTAGCCAAGAATGAACAGTTATAGTCAGAACTCACTAGCCAAGAATGAACAGTTATAGTCAGAACTCACTAGCCAAGAATGAACAGTTATAGTCAGAACTCACTAGCCAAGAATGAACAGTTAGTCAGAACTCACTAGCCAAGAATGAACAGTTACAGTTGGGGCAGTTAGGACAGTTACTGTTATCAGGTAATGAGCTTACCTTCCTCATCTCCATGTAGTTGTGGTGTCTGAAGTCAAGACCATCCTTGGAATTGGAGTCTTCCTTGTCACGCTGGCCTTCAGACGGCTCTACAAGAAGACAGAGGAACCAGTCAGAACCGCTTTAGTTAAGGTTTTTTTTTTTTTGGTTCAGACCTTCTGGACTGGATGATCTGAAGGGATGTGTGTCAGGATTTGATTTGCAATAGTGCAATAATGCAATAATGCCCCAAAGATGTTATCATCAGTTGAGAAATACTTGGTGGTTTACAAAAAATACTTAACTTATTATGTTCAGATGAGTTCTCAAACTGTATTCCAATGCAGTTTTGAACAAACCATATTTTGAATTAAATGTGCAAAAAAGGTTCTTCAAAGTAAAACTCCTTAATTGTTGTGAACCACTCAAACTCAAACTCAAATAAAATGTCACACGTCACATTATCATGAGCCCGAAATAATATGACTTTTACACCCCTGAAACCCCCGTATCATACAGTATTTGTCTAATATAAAGCTCCACGCGGGGAAGTGATCTGGGTCATACTGTGAACACTGCAGCCCAGGACCTCCGCCCGGAGGCAGATGGTTCCGTTGGTGAACCAGGTCAGAGGGTTGATCCGTAGGAAGCGAGCCACGGTGGGGACCGGCAGAACGCCCAGCACCGGGATGTACATGTCCCGGTTCCCCGTGAATATCTACAGAGATACAGTTGGGTTAGACTCTAGAGATCTCCTTGTGAGCCTTTTAAATATCTAAAGAGATACTTTGAGAGTTTGCAACGGTATCGCTTTGTATCGGACAACTGGGAGTTAAACGTGAGATTATTGGTGTGTTGGCGCTGATTTCAGTTGGACTTCTTGGAAGGCTGTTTCTTATCAGCAGTGTTCAGTCTACCACCGTGCCCCAGAAATCCACTGATCTAAAACGAACCCGAACGCTCGACCCACCATCTCCTGGGTTCCGTTCTTGCAGGTGACCCAGTTGATCGAGTCGTTGCTCAGCTGAACCTTGTAGGTCTCCACCCAGTCCCAGCTGCAGACGCACACACAGGGAGGTCAGACAGAGGTCAAACAGAGTTAGCACATCGCCGTATATTATGCTAGCTAATGATAACTTGCTTTTTTTTAACGTTTAGTCCAGCAGGAAGTGTGAGTAGTTAGAGAGAGTTATAGCCTGTGGTGAGCGTTATATGACTATACTAACCTCCCCTTTGTAATGTTTATAACATTTTAAACAGAAAATGTGATTCAATGAAAGCCTGTATGATTAGAATCTCGTTATCGTGACAAAGCACAGCTGCTTACTTTTAATAAAACTGTACACATGAGTCAGCATAACTTGGGAGTAACTTTCTCAAACATGCGCTGTGTAACTATATAGTTATTGTTATTTACGTGTATTTGTGCATGTGTGTGTATCTGTATCTGTGTATCCGTGTACATGCAAGTATTTTTCCATTTCAATTTCAAACAAAAGAGTGTTTTTAAGCAATAGAGGATGAAGCTGGCTGACCTCCAGATGGAGCTACGGCCCTGAAGGATGACCCCGGTGAAGAGGGTCAGCTCTGTGGCGTCTACCTCCAGCCACTGCTCCTGGTCCTGATGCTGCGCACACCACGCCCCGTCATACAGGTCGCCCTCCTCGATGCCCGACTACAAATCACACCAATAATCAACAATAAAATCACATCAATGATCAATAATAATATGTGTGATGTTTGTATGAGTTACACCTTCTGGGGGGGGGGGGGGTTATCGAATTACATCAACCATTAAATATTATTCAGAAAATTAAAACAACACCACCCACCACAAGGCCCTGTTATAAACACTAAATACTCCAACACATTCCTTCACTCTGAACACAGGGACCATGGTGTCTGATATCTGACCTGGATGTTGAGCCGGCCCCTGTGGGGCCCCAGACCAGGCCTCTGGAAGGAGGAGGCCTGCAGCTGGTTGTCCTCCACCCGTAGAGACTCCAGGCCCAGCGGAGGACAGTCTGCATGGGGACAACAAGCATGAGGGCATAACCCCTTTCTCTGGAGAACCCTGGAGGTCTGGAGGTGGTGGGGTGGAGGTGGCGGGTGGAGGTGGTGGGGTGGAGGTGCTGGGTGGAGGTGGTGGGGTGGAGGTGCTGGGTGGAGGTAGTGGGTGGAGGTGCTGGGTGGAGGTGGTGATGTGTGCAAATGTTGTGTAGATGTTAACATAGTGCAGTGGAATGATTTTTTTCATGCATTCCCACAACTGATGATGTGTAGATGCCGTGTATGTTGTGTACATGTTGTGTACATGTGTGTGTGTATGTTGTGTACATGTTGTGTACATGTGTGTGCATGTTGTGTACATGTTGTGTACATGTGTGTGTGCATGTTGTGTACATGTTGTGTACATGTGTGTGTGTATGTTGTGTACATGTTGTGTACATGTGTGTGCATGTTGTGTACATGTTGTGTACATGTGTGTGTGCATGTTGTGTACATGTTGTGTGCATGTTGTGTGCATGTTGTGTACATGTTGTGTGCATGTTGTGTGCATGTTGTGTACATGTTGTGTGCATGTTGTGTACATGTTGTGTGTCTGTCTGGCAGCGAGAGAGAGGATTCCAGAGGCTCCTGAGTTTGCTCACCAAAAACATTCT
>OOFB01031372.1:0-38047 GCA_900323305.1 Trachyrincus murrayi | reverse complement strand
TGCTGGGTGGAGGTAGTGGGTGGAGGTGCTGGGTGGAGGTGGTGATGTGTGCAAATGTTGTGTAGATGTTAACATAGTGCAGTGGAATGATTTTTTTCATGCATTCCCACAACTGATGATGTGTAGATGCCGTGTATGTTGTGTACATGTTGTGTACATGTGTGTGTGTATGTTGTGTGCATGTTGTGTACATGTTGTGTGCATGTTGTGTACATGTTGTGTGTCTGTCTGGCAGCGAGAGAGAGGATTCCAGAGGCTCCTGAGTTTGCTCACCAAAAACATTCTGTTCAAATATTTTCTTGTGGTATATCAAATCAATTGTGTACACTCCCTCCCTCCCCCCCCCCCCCCCCCCCCCCCCCCACCCCCCCCCCCCCCCCCACCCCCCCCCCCCCCCCCCCCGCGCCCCTCCCCCCCGCCCCCCCCCCCCTCACTCCCCCCCTCCCTCCCCCCTTCACTCCCTCACTCACTCACTGAAATATCTCTAATCCTCCGTGTCAGTTCCCGGGAAGTTCAGAGGCCTCCCTCCCTCCCTCTCTCCCCCCCCCCCCCCCCCCCCCCCCCCCCCCCCCCCCCCCCCCCCCCCCCCCCCCCCCCCCCCCCCCCCCCCTCCCTCCCTCTCCCTCCACATCTGGAAGAGTGTCGTGGACTGTGGATATGTGGATGCGTGGAGAAGCGGGCGCTGCGTGTGTAACTTGAGACCCAGCCGGTGGAGGGTCTGGAGGGTCTGAACTCAGCCGAGGGAGAGCAGAGACTTCTGGTTTAAAGGACAATTAAACCCATCAGAGGGCCTGGTTTACCACACGCTGGGTGGCTTCAAAATAAGAGATCATCATTTTACTCATTTTATTTTATTTTATTTATTTATTTATTCATTTTTGGGCACTTATTGTAGAAGTTGTTTGTAGTTGCATATCTCATAATCATAAAATCTAAATAAATCATAAAGTAAGCCTTAAATGAGTGTATTTCTGTTGGTGGCAGGCATCAGACTATAACATTTGTTACATTTATATTATATAGTTATTATTTAATAATTAAGTATTTCTAAGTATGCTTCCCATGACCAACACAAAACATGTGTATTAAAACGTTTACAAGTAGGTTATGCAGAATACACAACATTAAACTAGATAACCTCAAATATGTTATTGATCTATTTATTTTGCAGCAAATCAACACGTGAAACAAACAACATGAAATCAATACAAACAATATGAAATCAATACCCAATTCCTTTGTTGAGTCGCCAGACTTGTTTTTAACGTCCTCTGAGTTCTCCTCCTTCTGTTTCCTCTCCTTACGTTTCTCCTTCTTGGGTCCTCCACGGGAGGTGGTGGCCGTCAGGAGGTCCGGAGGAGACGTTGTCCTTAAAGTGCTGTTGTGGTGTGGAAAGCGGGTAGAATAATAGGTCAGCGTGGTGGACGCTGTGCTGGTTAAAGTCTCTGTTGTAGGCCTGCTACTTGCACTGTACTGTTCATCTGCGAGAGCTTCACTGCTGGCCAGGGTCCCGCCGTTGGCCAAACTTAACAGAACAATCACAGCCGCAGGAAAAAAGCACAATTGCAATTCCATCTTCATGTCTTCTGGCTGCAGACCAGCCACACTGGACACTAGAGCTGATCACAGACCGACCAGACCCGCTCTCCATCACACCCCTCGGCCCCAAGCCCACCTCCTCACTCCCGAGCCCACCTCCTCACTCACTCCCGAGCCCACCTCCTCACTCACTCCTCCTCACTCACTCCCGAGCCCACCTCCTCACTCACTCCCAAGCCCACCTCCTCACTCCCGAGCCCACCTCCTCACTCACTCCCGAGCCCACCTCCTCACTCCCGAATCCTGCAAAAAACCGTAATCCATAAAAAAGACTGGCGCACGGTCCCAATGTATTGCGGGTTTAAAGTAGACGCACAGCCGCAAAACTACAATCCGTTGATTGTATTGCCTTTATATCCCATGTACTCTCCTAATACAAGTCAGAACCAAACCAGTAGTTTGCGGTGGGTTTGGCTTCATGGGCTGGTAAATGAAGCTCCCAACACACTGACATATATTTTCCGCCGGTGCAGTTATTTTTCCCACTGCTTGCATTTTTTTAAATCATGAAGCACAGTTGAATAACTCTGACAAGTAGGCCAACACATTTGATCAGCTTTTAATTTGATAAACACATTTCATAAACTTTTAATAAAATACGGGGTCACTAAAACTTTTTTTTAAGTGAGTAAACGTTGCTTATATATAGCCTACAACCAATTATGTGGATTCTGGTACAGAAAGCGTATCATGTTGTTTCTTGTGTCACGATTTGATCCTGCCTGTTATTTACACAAACAGAAAAAGACTTTGTGTTGATGTTGAGTATTGATTGTAATATTGTAATAGGCCCGCAGTCTAACGATTGGCAGCCGTATTGGTCGACTCTTACTTTGAAATCAACCCTTTCCAAGAAGCCGATTGGTCCGTTCAAGACGTGACGTGTACATGGGAAATGGCCACGCAAGCGAGAGGAATCACAACAGTGCGTTTAAACATTCGTTGTCCAGCTTTGAACAGTTGAACGCTGACTTTTCGGGTTTTCATCTTTATTCAACACGGTATATTTAGTATTAGAACACGAACGGCGGTGAATAGCTTGTAAATCAACCATGCAAACATGTTGTTGCTCACTCCGGGAGCTAGCGTGCAGCACCTAGCCTGCACACGGCGGCCAGGCGCCGATGTGACACCCTGTGCAAAGTAAGGCAGGGGGCTTCATCGCCCTCTTAACTGAAACGGTTATATTATAAAGATTAGTTCTAGCAGTATTAAAGTATCCTGCTCGAAGCAACAACAGTCGCGGTATAATAGTTGCATGTTTATCTCGTCCATCTATCCTCCTCCTCCTCATTCTTCCCTCTGTCTCCTCCTAGATGACACGGAGAGGTGGATGTGAGCGGGCTGTGGACTACTAGTCGTGGTGGTTCTGCAGGTACGGACACACGGAGGATGTGACATATCGCGCGTGGTCGAGCAGGTATCGCGATGCCTCGTCTAGAGGAGGTGGCCAACGTCGCCCTGAGGGTGCCCAGCGTCCTCGTGCTGGACCTGCTGTACAAGTGTGACGTCGACGGCGTGACGGAGCACATCAAGGCCAAGAACGACGACCTGCTGTTCAAGTACAAGTATGTCATCTGGAACGTGTACTACCTTGGTAGGTACTCTCTCTCTCCCCCTCTCTCTCTGTTAACCTGGTGTGTGTGTGTGTGTGTGTGTGTGTGTGTGTGTGTGTGTGTGTGTGTGTGTGTGTGTGTGTGTGTGTGTGTGTGTGTGTGTGTGTGTGTGTGTGTGTGTGTGTGTGTGGTATGGCATATGTGGGATTGTGTGTGTGTGTGTGTGTGTGTGTGTGTGTGTGTGTGTGTGTGTGTGTGTGTGTGTGTGTGTGTGTGTGTGTGTGTGTGTGTGTGTGTGTGTGTGTGTGTGTGTGTGTGTGTGTGTGTGTGTGTGTTAACCTGGTTCATTAGTGTGTATGTCATGTGTGTATTTTCAGGTCACCTGGTGAATGTGTGTGTGTTGGTTCTTCCTCTCCGTCACATCGTTACGCTCTACCTCCACATCCTAGCTGCCCTGCTGCTCTACGTAGGACACCATATCTCCAAGTATGACTACTATTAATACTAATACTACTGTAAATACCACTAAAACGATTAGTACAACCGCTGCTCTACATAGGACACCATATCTCCAAGTATGACTACTATTAATACTAATACTACTGTAAATACCACTAAAACGATTAGTACAACCGCTGCTCTACGTAGGACACCATATCTCAAAGTATGACTACTATTAATACTAATACTACTGTAAATACCACTAAAACGATTAGTACAACCGCTGCTCTACGTGGGACACCAGATCTCCAGGTAGGGTTACTATGATTTTATTTCCACTATTGATACTGCCACTACTATTAATACCACTACTACTATTACTACAGCTATTGATACTCGTATTGATACTATCTGTACTACTACTCTGGCATCTGCAAGTGGTGCATTTCCTGATCTGTCTTGAGGATCAATAGTTGTGATTGTCCAGAGACAGGAAGCTCTGACCTCTACTCTGATTTCCTGTGGCCTGCAGAGTCTGACAACATGCTGGCTTGGATTGGATGTTTACTACACTGTAATAATGCTAGCCTTGTAGCGACTGTGTTCTAAAGGCCTGATATTAAAACATAACAATAACTATCGAAAATAGTAGCCAACTAAAGCAATGGGGATTCAAAATCGCTAAGCTAATAGATGAATTTACACTAAATGACTACAATTGGAAACTGTTACTATTTATTAGGCTGTGCGTGATTCCAGTTGTTGGCATCGTTGCAAAAAATATTTGTTAAAATAAAAATGCTAACCGCTAGCCAACTGCATCATTATGGCCTTGTGATAATAATCCATCACTTGGAAATGTTCCACGGTGTACAAGTCCATGAAATGAGCTGACGTGGACCTTCTCCTCAGGGACTACGTGCATGAGGAGGTGCAGAAGGGCTATGGGGCGGCGTTGTACCTCGACTCTGCGGCCTTCAACAGATTTGTCTCCGCGCTGACAAGTAGGGACCCACAGACTGTTCATACAGGGATCACATGGAATACCCTCACTGGCACTCACACACTGGTGTCAGATGTCTCTGGATCGAGTATCTATGAGTGTTTCCTGCACAAAATCCAACACCATAACCTATAACGGGGGGGCTAAGGGATAATGTGTTATTAGTTAGTAATCAGAGAAGATAAGATTTACTTTGTTAATCCCAGACTTGTGGGGGAATTACAGGACTAGAATATTTTTTTGAATATTTTTTAATAATGACAAATATACAAAGAGTGATTATAATATGATGTAAAATAGTCAAATAATTGTCATTTTCCTCGTGTATTTAGGTCTGATCATCCTCAACACGCTGTGTGCCTTCCTGATGAAGACCAGAAAGGTCTGGCTGTTTTCCGCCCACCTGCTCCCCCTGCTGGCCAGACTGTGCGCTGCGCCGCCGGACACACTGCTGCTCGTCAGCTCGTCCTCCGTGGCTCTCACCGGTGTGGGGGTGGCCATCTTCCTTCTCTCCAACCTCTTTGTGCCCTATCGGATAGCACGCGCCGCCTACTCAGAGCTGCTCCAGATGGAGGTGACCGCCATGTTTGTTTTAATATTGATATCAGCACTGATTCTTAGACCAAAATTCTGGTTCTTGGTTGTACATACATGAACCTTTTATAAAGCTCCAGTACCGATGTGGTTCCTTCCAGGTGGTGGAGCTGTACCGGCTGGTTGCCGTGGGGATGTCCCTGTGGAACCAGTTTGCGGTGCCGGTGCTGTTCAGCGTCTTCTGGATGGTTCTGTTCGTCGTCCAGCTGGGGTCGGACATCATGGCCGCCCGTGCCACGCCCACGCATCAGGGAGTCCTGTTCCTCCTGCTCTCAAGGTGTGTGTTGTACGTAATGTAATTATGTTTTCATTGTACGCATTTATTTTAAGAGACTAACAGTGAATTCATTTTTAGAAATAGAATTGTAGGCGAGAATGCCTACAGGTACATTGGGATTCAAAGCCAGAACCTTTTGGCTGGGAGTCAAACACCTGAACCACGACACTATCCTGTCCCTACTACTCCCTCTAGCTATCGCAAATCATATCCCAAGTGATCAACACATCACACCTACGTCTTAGTCCCACTCACAATATCCCAGTTTTTCACCTGGGAACTGCAGCAGGAGCACACCTTGACTCTGGTCTTGACCCTTGAACTCACCACCCCCCCCCCCTGCAGTGTGTCAGAGTGCTGTGCCACACCCTACTCCCTGCTGGGCCTCACCTTTGTGGTGTCCTACCTGGCTCTGGGGCTCCTCAACCTGTGCAAGTTCTACCTGGGAGGCTATGCAGCGGTGCTGAACGAGAACGTCATGCACAGGTAGGGACCACATAAACACCTGCACAGGTAAATACCACATATACACCTGTACAGGTAAATACCACATATACACCTGAACAGGTAAATACCACATATACACCTGCACAGGTAAATACCACATATACACCTGTACAGGTAAATACCACATATACACCTGCACAGGTAAATACCACATATACACCTGTACAGGTAAATACCACATATACACCTGCACAGGTAAATACCACATAAACACATGTACAGGTAAGTACCACATGTACATGTGTTTTTTTTGTTCATTGGATGTTATTCTACAGCACAACAGTGGCAGTACATGTTTTGTCCACTAGTGGGTGTATGATTCAGTTCAACCCTTGCTACTTTTGCTGTGGGGAATATCTGCTTGAAAGGCCAACAAATGTAACAAAACATTTGGGATGCAGGACCTTTTGTACACCGTATTATACCATCATTTATTTTTGGTGGCTCTAGGAGCTCGATAGCGATTATGCTGTGGGCAGCATAATTACATTAGTTGCCTCTGTGTCCTGCTCATTCATTTCCTCATTGGTCGATTTTTCTTTTCCCGCCAGAGGGGTGACGGAGGGCGTGACCCTGTTCCTGCTGGCACTGCAGACGGGGCTGCTGGACATGCAGGCCCTGCAGCGCACCTTCCTCCTCAGCATCATCCTCTTCATCGTCCTCACCTCCACGCTGCAGTCCATGATCGAGATCACAGACCCCGTCATCCTGGCGCTGGGAGCGTCACGCAACAGGTACCAGCAGGGGGTGCTGTTCTGCTGGTTTTATTTTCATTAAAAACATGATATAACATGTCCTTTCTACATAATGTTATGTATTGTTCTATTTTAAATATATTATATATCGTTCCATATTAAATATATTATTATATATTGTTCTATCTTAGATTTATATTAGATATATTAGAATATTATATTTTTCTATCTTAACGCTAAATATTATATACTGTTCCATCATCTAATATTATATGTTTTTCTATCTTATATATAGATATAATATCACATCCTGTTCTGTTATATATTGTTCTGTCTGTGCAAGAAGAGTCAATTCTAAACTTTTATACCAAATACTGACATGGGCGGTACTGGTTGAAGACTGTTAGTTTGTGACTGGTAAGACAACTAGTCAGTGCTGTACCGTGTCTCTGGTTCTTCTCTAGGTGCCTGTGGAAACACCTCCGAGGCCTGAGCATGTGTCTCCTCCTGCTGGTGTTTCCTGGTTTCATGGCCTATAAAATCTCCCAGTTCTTCCACATGGACTTCTGGCTCCTCATCCTGGTCTCCAGCTGCATGCTCACCTCTCTTCAGGTATGGACGGCAGGAAAGTGGACTGGCTTCAGTCTGAATCTGGTCTGCCTGCAGTCTGGCTATAGTCTGGTCCTTTGTCTGGATCTAGTATAGCTCCGGTCTGGTTCCAGTCTTGCTCTGGTCTGGTATAGTCTGGCTCTGGTCTGGTATAGTCTGGCTCCGGTCTGGCTCTGGTCTGGTATAGTCTGGCTCTGGTCTGGTATAGTCTGGCTCTGGTCTGGCTGCGACCTGACAATCTGGTGCTCTTAGGATCTCAACGTCCTTCGGTCTTAAGCCAATATATCCAACGTTCAAACAGGATGAACTAGTTGAAGTTCCTCTACTCACCGGGTTGAACCCTGAACCTCTGCTCCTCTCTGGTCACCCAGGTAACGGGCACCCTGCTGATCTACTCCCTCTTCATGGTGGAGCTGTTCTGCCGCGAGCCCATCGAGAGCCTGGACGAGGTCATCTACTGGGTGAACGCCGTCAGCAGGGTGCTGGAGTTCGTGGTGGCGCTGTGCGTGGTGGCCTACGGCACCTGGGAGTCCCTGTTTGGCGAGTGGAGCTGGATGGGCGCCTCGGTCATCATCATCCACTCCTACTTCAACGTGTGGCTGCGCGCCCAGTCTGGCTGGAGGAGCTTCCTGCTCAGACAGGACGCGGCCAAGAAGATCAACTCCCTGCCCAGAGCCACGGCCGCGCAGCTGCAGCGACACAACGACGTCTGCTCCATCTGCTTCCAGGTTAGCCGCGTTAGCATGCTACGTATGCTTCTAGGTTAGCCGGATTAGCATGCTACGTATGCTTCCATGTTAGCCGGATTAGCATTCTACAAATGCCTCCAGGTTTAGCCACATTAGCGTGCTATGTAAACCTCCAGGTTACTGGATTAGCATGCTTCCAGGTTAGCATGCTACATATACTTCTAGGATAACCGATCTGTATCCTGTCCACACTATGCATGTGCAGTTACAATATTTATAGGACACCCTCAACATTCAAAATCCAACAGATCTATAAACATGTGTATGCATAGTCGTCTTTCAACCTTTGGTTGAGCTAGGTTCCTGTTATTCAATGGACCGGGAAAACATTGTTGTGTTTTACTGTGATTTACTGTGTTTTACCTATTGTTGTTTTGGCTATCCCTAATTAAAATAAGACCATAAACGGCTCTGGACACGGTTCACCTTTCCCCGCTTGTTTGCTGTTAAAACAGACGATGACACGCATCATGTTGACGACATGTCCTCAGATCAAACGCGGCGTTGTTGTGTTGTGTTTCCCACAGGAAATGAGCTCGGCCGTGACCACCCGCTGTGGACACTTCTTCCACGCCAACTGCCTGCGCAAGTGGCTGTATATCCAGGAGACGTGCCCCATGTGCCACCAGTCGGTCCGGCCCGACTCCCACACTCAGAGCCCCGCCCTGGGGGAGGGGGAGGAGGAGGAGGGCCAGCGTGGGCCCGACCCGCCTCAGGGAGACACAGGGCCCGGTTTGGCCCCACCAGAGGAAGCGCTATTCGGGAACCATGGCAACGATGGCAGGGCTGCAGAGGAGATCTACGAGTGTCCTCCAGAAAGGGAGGAGGGGGAGAGCTTTGAGGAGGAGGGCTTTGAGGAGGGGGAGGGCTTTGAGGAGGAGGGGGTCGAGGGCAGCGACGGAGACATCACCGCCAATGACCTGTCACATGATGACCTCAACATGGAGGCCGTCCAAGGCCTCTGCTTCAGCTCCAGCGGGGACTTTGTGGGCTTCGCCACCCCAGGGCCGAGCTGCTCTTCTGTGGGCGGACCGTCTCCCGGCGTCCCCTGGGACGGAGCTCTCGCCGGGGGTGAGAACAGGCAGAGTAGAGCCAAGCTGTCTGGAGAGGGAGACGGGCTCGCGTCATTACCGCCGCCGTTATCGTCTTCCTGCACTGCTGCGGTCGGCAGACAGGAAGGAGAGGAGGGTGGCCTGGATCGTCAGAGACCATCTGCGGACCTCCACATGAATGCTTCCTCTTGTGCTGCGCCGCAGAACAGAACTCTGAGCTGTGAGCCGGGCTTTGAACACAGTGGAGCGATGAGCAAAGCGGACAGGACTGTGGACCGGGGTGAATCCCGGTCTGTTGAACTAGGTCCCCTGTGTGACGAGGAGCCGGTTCTCTCTGAAGGGCAGAGAGGAGCCGCGGGCGGTGTATCTAAACCACAGGACGGCGTCGGTCTGTCTGAGGCTATGGCTCAGATGTGAAGCTCCCAGAGAGACAGACCGAGGTCAGGATGCACCCTGGCAGGTCACGTGTCGATGAAATGCTGAACGAGCGGGACGAAGCCAAAGGAAATCAGACGACCGCGTGAAGGACGGCCATAGATATTCACACTTGTACAAAAGAGCTCTGGCCTGTCTTTATAGGTGGTGCCGTGTGGGGGGAGACAGAGCGATCGCACCCTTGTCTGCACACGCACAGAGGAACAACTTCCTTGCCTCAGTGCCCTGAAGGGTGCGAGGCGGTCACAGTGGACCGAGACCGTTGCCTTGTGAACTAATAGGGAAGTAATTGTGTCCCTCTTAACGAATGTGCTCCTGTAGTCCATGCGATGCGTCTCTGGATTTAGTTTGCAGGCAATAACGTCTCGGGTGTCTTAAGTCTATCGTTGAACTGTATAGAAAGCAGTTTTGATGAGGCCATTATATATTAACACATTCTAAACTTGTGGAAATTAAAATATTTAATTTTCTTTGTCTTAATTATTCATTCCCTTTATTTGTCTGTCATACATGTGGGGGAAATATTTCTGTGACTACGTCGTGAATCAATGTTTTGTACTGCACACATACTTTATCAATTCAGCCGTAACATATGAAAGGTGCAAAAATCAATTAGATGCCACAGCATACATTACATTTAATATGGACCTGAAGACCAAAAAGTGTTTTTCCCCCTAAAGACAATTTTACAACCACATTTTGTCACCTTCTTTAACTGCAACAACAACAAAAAAATGCTAAGATAATAAATCCAATCAAATATCCATTTGACAAATAACTAAATAAAAGCAGTACAAGACCTTCCCTTTTCCTATCACTGACACAACCGAGCCTCCTCCTCGTCATCGGACGTGTGGAGTACAAAGTTGGGCAACACACACAACAGAGCCGTCATAATTAACCCAGGAACCAATTACCCGTCCCCGCTCTTACCCGTCCCCTGTCACGCTCGGGCCGCGCGGACCGCCTTCAAATACGTGTAGCGACACACACACACACACACACACACAGGGGCTCGAGTGCGCGTCGATGTCTCCGTTCTCTCGCGTAACAAACGTGATACTTCCCGGTTACCGTACGTGTCCTCCGCCACACCGACCGTGTTGAACGCCAGATCACCGTCAGCTCGGCGGCGAACGGAGACGCACCATCGTTGAGTTTTTATCACCGACGGCGAACTCCGTAGCGCAGCGTTAGCTTAGCCTCCTAGCCTCGCTGCTAGCGACCCCCCCCCCCCCCTTTCTACGCTAGCTCCAGGAGGAAGAAAGGCCGTCTGGGTTTAGCCGGAGCGTCGAGTCGTTTGAGCGGATAAGCGGACACATCGGACCGTTCTTCTAGAAGCGTCGCAGTACAAGACAACATCGAGCAAGGATGGCACTGAAGAGGATCAACAAGGTGAGTTGCGTTAGCCGTAGCTAGCCTCGCCGAGCTAGCCTCCCATAGCCGCTCTACTACTGTGCCGCGCTAGCTCACCATGCTAACATGTTAACTTATTGAAGTATGTAGGCTGAGAGAGGACCCTGAATACTACCGTTATCCCGCTCTAGCAGAACGCAATTTCCGGTCTCCTACTTACTATTAGCTTTGTGCGCCAGTTAACAGTCCCCGGAACGAGAATAAGGGTAAGAACATGACAAGAATAACGTCAAGCAATAAATATGGAGGGTTGTTGTTGTTTTTTTACATATAGTTTGACAAAGCAATAACAAACACAAACATGTAACGGAACCGGACATCCTTCTATCGAAAGTCCCTCCCTCCCTCTCGCCGCTTAAACTCATGTAACAGAAAGTCCCGCCCCCTTTCTCGCCCAATAACGCTCATTTGGACCATCCCGTTCCAGGCGCTCCGTCGTGAGCTGCGAGGACGCCTGGGAACGCGGTTGTGGAAGTATGTGAGCTCACAGGAGTCATGACGTGGGCCAGCTTTTGTTTCTCTTTCGGATTTAGTAGGCTTTACGAAGTGGGTCAGGAGGACTGACGAACGGAAGTTTTCAACCAACATGTTGTGCTGTATGTGTATTTGAGTCGCCGTGGTCTTCGTTGCTGTCAATGCTTGGCTGTGATCGGCGAGGCGACAATTACAGGCCACACAATACAGCCAACATGTTGTGACATACCCGCATCAAACAGATAGTTCCGGTTCCCTGGTGTGTTCAATAGCGAACACTTTGACGATCAAACCGCCTGACTACTTGTTGTGTTTAATGTTAAGGGTACCAGACCGTGTGTTTCATGACATTTCAACTTAGGAATTGCTCAAACTTGTGACTCACTTCCTTTACTGTGTGTGTGTGTGTGTGTGTGTGTGTGTGTGTGTGTGTGTGTGTGTGTGTGTGTGTGTGTGTGTGTGTGTGTGAGAGAGAGTTCTGACACACTTCTATGTCATCATGAAGTCTTTCATGTTTTGTTTTTTAAATCAGATCAATGTGATCTGATTTAATAGGGGACCTAGATGATAGCTCCACTTGGCTGGCCTGGAGAGGGCTTCCCTTGTGAAAACCTGAACCGGTTCTGGGGGAAGTGCATTGGATGATCCTTGCATTTCTTTACACATTAAACTCAGGCCAAGGGCGTTGTTCACACCTTTCTAAAGTGACTAGAGATCTAAAAATACTTGCCCCAACCCTATGGAGGTACCCCGACAGATACCCCCCCCCCCCCAACCATGAAAGCATTCGGTATTAGGTCGATGCAGGTTAATTCATAATGATGACATGTTCAAACAGGTTCTGGTACAACAGCATGCTGCCGAGGTCTGCATGTATGTTCAACTGATCTTCAGATCTGAACTAGTGTATAATTTGTGGTACGCTATGAATTGTTTCCAGAATTGAGTTTTAAAATACCCCTCCACCCCCCCCTCCTAGATAATTATCTTTTTGGATGAATATTTATAATGACAAGCTAAACAATTAACATGGGTTTTTACTAAGCCTGTTCGGGTAACTTTAAGCATATGCATCAAAATGCGTGTATATATGTCCGATTTTAATTCTATCTTAACCTGTTAACAAGCATCTCAATATGATAAGGAAAGGTGGGAATTTGATTAATTACGTAGACGGTATTTGAGGCTGAGATTCTACTGTGTGTGTGTGTGTTTGTGTTTGTGTGTGTGTGACTGGACTGTATGTTTTATAAAACAGTCCGTCTTGAACCCCACCTATTTCTGATTCCCGGTGACTGACTGGCGTGTTCCTGTTTTATTTCAGGAGCTCAGCGACCTGGGTCGTGACCCGCCAGCCCAGTGCTCAGCCGGACCTGTGGGTGACGACAGTAGGTGTCTTCCTCGCTGCCTGAAAGACCCCCTCCTACTATCACAGCATTCATTGACCCTTGATATCAATACTGTATACTATTGGAGATTTATTACACTGGAAAATCAAATGTTGCAACATGTCTGCAGTCAGTATAGTTACTGTGGTATTACTTGGTGTTTCGTCGTGTGCAAATACCCCAACGTCTTGCGCAAAGTGGATGTTACGACCAAGCACGTTCGATCTACATCAACATGACCCCTGGGTGACCCCACCGGCACCTTTTTTCTTTTAAATGAGAGCCAATGAAATGAGGATTTATCTCATGTCAAGTGAAGTAGTATGTTTGTCGTTTTAGTTATTTTCTACGTTTTGACCTGTTTAAGGGGCTGGCTGGGTGTATCTTGCTTCTGGAATGAAGCATTCCGATTACTAATCCAAACTACAATATGAGGCCCGTAGAAAAGATGGGATTCGACCACTCAGGGTGACTGTTGGAACACATCAGTGTTCCTATTGGTCGGAATGTTAGGCCCGCCCCCTCGGAATTGGTGAACACAAAATGGAGTTGATTAGATTAGATTGTAATGTAAAGGATTTCATAAAATAAGTTACGGTTAACTTCTTCTCATGTTGTCTTTAACTGTCTTTTCCTTTTCAGTGTTCCACTGGCAAGCCACCATCATGGGACCGGTAAGTGAATCAAATCTAAACATTAGTACGTTTCTTGTGATTATCTAATAATGTTACGGTTAGAAATGTGTTCTCTACGGTTGAAATGTATCGCCGATGGCTTTTGCGTGTATAAATAACACTCTCCTGCCTCCGTTTTGTTGTTGCTAGTCGTGTTGTTGACGGTTGTAATGTGCTGCTGTTCTCAGAATGACAGCCCGTATCAGGGAGGCGTGTTCTTCCTCACCATCCATTTCCCTACAGACTACCCCTTCAAGCCACCCAAGGTGAGAACACACCTGACGTTCTGCATCGTCGCTCATGCAGAGTCAAAATGCTTTTTTGTTTGTTTATTTGCTTATTATTTTATTATGAGGAAATACAAATACATGGTTCCGGTTATTGCTTCTTCATTCCTGTTGAAGAAGCCAGGTAGTAGGTTTCACGTTCTCGTTCTCTTGGTTATTTCTTTTAGCTCTCTTTCTCCCCCTCCCTCGATCATCATCCCGATGCTTCAGATGATGAATTATTTATTCATCATTTATTCGTTCATTTATTTTAGGTTGGTGTTCCTGTTGGATCCTAGCAGACACAGTTCATATGCATTTATTATTATTTTCTTTCTACTACTCTACCACATAATAAATGTGTACACACACACACACACACACACACACAGTTAATGTGTGTTTTGCACTTCCTACTACTTCCTCTGTGGTGCGGCCACAGACTGGCGTTCAACTGTACTTCCCGTCCCGTCTCCTCACTTCCTGTTCTGCTTCCCTTTACAGGTCGCATTCACAACACGCATCTACCACCCGAACATCAACAGCAACGGGAGCATCTGCCTGGACATCCTCCGGTCGCAGTGGTCCCCGGCCCTCACCATCTCCAAAGGTACGGCCGGAGGAGACCCGGCGCAGCAGCCGGTCACTGCCTAGTTTGATATCAATAAGACGTGTTTTATTGTTATATATAATTCTACCATTTCCTCTCTCCTCTTCCAGTCCTCCTCTCCATCTGCTCCCTTCTATGTGACCCAAACCCAGATGACCCGCTGGTGCCAGAGATCGCCCGCATCTATAAAACAGACAGTCAGAAGTAGGTGGAGCACGCACTCACACATCCACTCTATAAAACAGACGGTCAGAAGTAGGCGGAGCACGCACTCACACATCCACGCTATAAAACAGACGGTCAGAAGTAGGCGGAGCACGCACTCACACATCCACTCTATAAAACAGACGGTCAGAAGTAGGCGGAGCACACACTCACACATCCACTCTATAAAACAGTCAGTAGGTGGAGAACTTGACTGTAAACAGAAGTAGTTGGGAGACTAAATAATGTTCGAGTTCTCATCAGAAGGGTCACTACTAAAGTACTAAATGCTAAATATCATTCATGCAGAAGAAACTAGTATTCAGGCTCCTGGTTTCCAAGACTGCTAGGACAGCCGTGTAGGTGGTTGTTGGTTCTAATCCGGTTGTGCTCCGTCAGGTATAACAAACTAGCTCGGGAGTGGACAGAGAAGTATGCCTTGCTCTAGGGTAAGGGCCAGCACCTGCATCTTGTTGGATCCTAGTTTGCTTTTGACTGGTGTGTTTTGTGATGTTCTGATTGTTTGACTAACCTTGCGTCTCGTAACTGTAAACATTAAATAACGTTCGCGTCTCGTAACTGTAGACATTAAGTAACGCTCGCGTCTCATTGTAACTGTAAACATTACATAACGCTCGCGTCTCGTAACTGTAAACATTAAGTAACGCTCACGTCTCTGTAACTGTAAACATTACATAACGCTCGCGTCTCGTAACTGTAGACATTAAATAACGCTTGCATCTCGTAACTGTAAACATTAAATAATGACGTTGACTTCAGCCAACAGACTAGTGGTTGCAATGTCCTGTGCTCAACTGTATAGATGGTGGTTCCATCGTATTATTTAGTGTGGAGTGTTTGTGTGCGGGGCCTGGGATGGGTCTCTAACAGCATCCAGGTCAGGCTGAACGCTGCAGCAGTAGAAACATGAGGCTAGCTGGTGTCTAGGGTCGGTTGGGCATGGTGATGCTTTGATATAGTTTGAATATTGTCTTAACAATTGTCTCTGTGTTTTCTGTTCTTATGAGACCTGCTTTAGCTCAGTGAAGTAAATAAGTAATGTTAAACATTAATCACATTCACTTTTTAAAAGTGCATGTGTAATGTATATTGCATAACCTATTTACAAGGCTGTAAATATGACCCTATTAACAACACTCCACAAGTGTGTTGGTAAGTAGTGTTGCCCGCAGAATATAGATTTGCCAATTTAGTAACCGTGACGACAAAGGGGGTTGCCAAAGGGGAACATCCAGCGGTCACAAAATGGTTGCCAGTTGAATGAATCTGGGTGCCGACGGCAACCGTTACTATGGAGCTCAGAGTGACATAATTTTTTTTTTTTTTGCTTGGTCTTAACATTTAGTCCTTGTTGATGCACTAACACAGTCCTGTCCGCTCGCCCCGGGCCAGTAAATGTAAATGCTGACCGCAGGAAGTGTGTTGGGTGGGGGTGTGAGAATCAGCTTGAAGCCTGCATGCCGAATGTCTTTAGTGATGGAGTTTCTTCTCTCTCTCTCTGTCTCTCTCTCGCTACAGATACAGCAGAATAGCAAAAGAATGGACTAATAAGTATGCCATGTGATGCCTGGTGAGGACCTGCTCCCGTCAGATCCAACTCAACATCTCCTGGTCCTCCCCGCCCCCCTCCTCTTTATTTCTTTTTTTTTTTTCCTTTCCTTTTTGTTAATCACACCTTTCGACCCCCCGTGCGTTCTGAAGAAGATGGTCTCTCCCAGCTCTCGGAAGGCCCCCCCCTCCGCCCCGTATTAGTGATGTCTCACCCCCTCCTTGTTACCCGGGAGTATGTCTCACCCCCTCCTTGTTGCCCGGGAGTATGTCTCACCCCCTCCTTGTTGCCCAGGAGTATGTTGCCACGGTTGGGGAACTCTTGGTTTTTTGAGCATGCACCAGCAAGGAACGGCCTGGCCCGCGCTCACTCTTACACAGCTCCAAAAATGATGTCATTCGTTAACTCTGAACACACACACACACACACACACACACACACACACACATTGAAGACGCCAATCCACCGGCCCCACCACCACCCACCCGTTTGGGGACCGACTGAGGGTCCCCCATCAAGGCTTTACTGTTGGACCTCGCTCTCGCTCTAGCGTCTGTAGCTGGAAAGTAATTACTTCTCTCCTTCTTTTGCTGGCTTTTTGTAATCACTGCCCCCCCCTCCGTGTACCGCAGAGGATCCCGCTTTGGTGAAATATTAGTTATCTTGTCCAATCAGGACTGACTTCAACAAGCAGCAGTTATTGTGTGAGGGAGGAACATAAGCTGCACCCCCCCGCCAGGACGACCGTTCTGTTTCTAAATCTCCTAGCGTTAGACACAACCCCGTAATCTGAGGAAAACAAGTTCTACTCCACGACAAAGAGGTTAAACGTGTAAAAAAAAAAAAAAATTATTATTAATCAGAGCACTATGTATCAATGTTAAAGGAAAAAAAACCGTATAAAAGCATTTCAGTGTTGTATTTTATGCATGTTAATAAAGGTAGGCTGTTACTATTCTATGTGCGGTGTTTGGTCCCAGTACGTGGAGTGTGAAGGCCAGGCTGGCGATGGAGAGGCTTGGTTTGGGTCGGTCTTGATGGCAGGTGGAGAGCTCATAGTTTTATGCCTACTCAAACACTGTCTTCATGTAGCCCTGAAGTATTGGTGCGAGGCTAATGGTTGATAATCAACTCGTGGCTCTGCCTTTTTAAGTTTCCCCCCCCCCCCCCTTCAATAAAGTTGCTTAAATCATATAATCAAACTGGTGTTTTGTGTCTTCTGGTTTCAAACTGCTTCATGTATTGATGAACCAACATTGTTCCTTTCCTATCAAAATGTTTTTGTTGTTAATGGTAATGTTAATACAAGGGCCTACACACAAAGAACATTATACAATGTGTCCTTTTCACTAAGCTCTCCGGGATCCCTTTTGTCCACCACAGTGAGGAACAACCGGCTGAACGAACCGGATCCCTTATCGGATCCGGTTCAGCTGGAATGCGGTTTCATAATCTCGGGTTTACGGTAACAGGCGTGGCTACCTCGAGACGTGACGCACTTCCGGGTTGTGGGTCCTACAACAATTTAGGATGACCAACACCATCGGGATTTCCCCGAACCGCTGAATCGCTTGCATATGACGTCCGCCCCCCCCCCCACCGCGTCAGCACCCTTGATCAGCTGACTGCTGTCACGTGACGCGGAAGAGACTCTTAGCAGCTTGGCATGTCAACAGAGACATGCGTCCTCCGACGTGCGGCGGGGTCTTGTGGTGCGTGTTCCTGCTCCTGGGGACCAGCATTCGCGCTTCGTCAGCGCGTTGTGTCACCTCGGGTCAGCGGGACGTCGTCCTGCACGGCAGATGGACCCTGGCCAATTCAAACGGGTCCGTCTCGCTGCCTGCAGACGTACCAGGCTGTGTGCATTCAGCGCTGCTGAGACGGGGATACGTGCAGGTGGGGTGATCAATACACAATAACGATCAATAACGTCTATGATGATCAATGCATAACGTCTGTGATCACTGCATTATGTATATGCATGTATTCCAGTGGAGGAAGTACACTGTATACATATGTTATGCATGGAGTATGTATATGCATGTATTCCAGTGGAGGAAGTACACTGTATACATATGTTATGCATGGAGTATGTATATGCATGTATTCCAGTGGAAGAAGTACACTGTATACATATGTTATGCATGGAGTATGTATATGCATGTATTCCAGTGGAAGAAGTACTCTGTATTCATATGTTATGCATGGAGTATGTATTCCAGTGGAAGAAGTACTCTGTATACATATGTTATGCATGGAGTATGTATGTATATGCATGTATTCCAGTGGAAGAAGTACACTGTAGAAATACAAGTAAAAGTCCTCCATTGAAAATATTAACTTAAGTAAAAGTACAAAAGTATTAGCATCAAAATATACTTGAAGTACCAAAAGTGAAAGTACTGATAATGCCGAATGGCCCATTTCAGAATAATATATTATATTATTGGCTTAAATTTCTTGACGCATTAATGTGTTCATCCCTTTAATGTTGCAGCTGGTGGAGCTCATTTTAATGTATTTATATATATTTTATATATTACTTTACATACTGCTGGGTAGCTTGTGAGTTTCCTCCTGGGGACCAATAAAGCCTTATTGATATAATATTTATTGATTTATATTTTGTATTGTTAATCTGAATCTGCAAAGTAACTAAAGCTGTCAGATAAATGTAGCGCAGTAAAAAGGACAGTATTTGCCTCTGAGATGTAGTGGAGTAGAAGTATGAGGTAGCAGAAAATACAGTACTTCGTTACTTTCCACCCCTGATGTATTCAGAGGCGGAGCTAAACGAGGGGCCCGGGGTGGCAGCTGCCCCTGCTGCCTGCGTCTCATTGGCTACCAGGTGCACCCCTCTGTTTTCATTGCCTCTGAATGATTATTATTTTCAGTGTTCTGGTTTATTTTCCCCCAAAAAACTAGTTTGCGTATGAGCGACAGAACTCTTCGTTACAAATCATCCTGTCGCCGTGTCCTCTGGTCGCCCTCCATTTTCCCCACCTAATCGGCCTGCAGTTATCCCCACGATGATCGCCGTGGTTACCGATCACCGCCTGTAATCCTTCACCCGTTACCTTTGTGACGCACTAGGACCCGTACTACAGGTTCAATGACGTGGCCTACAGTTGGATCGCGTTGGACAACTGGACGTACACGACCACGTTTTCCGTGCCCACCGACGTGAGGTCAAAAACATTCTTTTTTTAACTTCTTATTTGTATAACATAATAAAATGTGTGTGTTTTGACGGCCGTGGTTTGTGTTTGTGTGTTGTGAACGACGGACAGGGCCAAGCAGAGAGTGATGCTGGTCTTCGACAGCATCGACACCATAGCTTCTGTGTCGCTGAACGGAGTCGTGGTCGGCCAGACGGATAACATGTTTCGGCGATACGTACGTTCAAAGCACATCATGGCAAAAAATACACAATTACTAAACAAACGTGGCTGTACCACACCTGAACCAGGGTTTTTATTATGTTGAATGGCCTAATAAAACGTTTAACTAATACATATGTCTATAAATAAATGAAACAAGGAAGGCCGTGTGTGTTTTGTGTTAACCAGGACTTTAGCGTGGGGCCGGTGTTGACGGAGGGGGACAACGTGCTAGCGGTGAGCCTAGCGTCGCCAGTACGGTACGCCTCCCGGCGCAGCGAGGCCCACTCCTACCGCGTCCCTCCTGACTGCCCCCCGGAGGTCCAGCAGGGCCAGTGCCACGTCAACTACATCAGGAAGGTGATGTCGGGAGGATGTCGCCATGGTTACCTGCATCTAATTTAGTCCAATATAATTAATAATGTACTTTCAGCTAATCTGACCTATTCTAATCTGATCTAATTAACCTAGTCTAATCTAGTTTGATCAAATCTGATCCCGAAATGAGAATGATTATAATAATACTAATAACAGATGATTTAATTAAATTATCAGTAAAATATGCTTTTCTTTAGAAAACCTCATCTCAAAAGAACCCAGCATTAGCATGGAGCTAACATGATCTCACTAGAACCCAGCGTTAGCATGGAGCTAACATGATCTCACTAGAACACAGCGTTAGCATGGAGCTAACATGATCTCACTAGAACCCAGCGTTAGCATGGAGCTAACATGATCTCACTAGAACACAGCATTAGTTAGCATGGAGCTAACATGATCTCACTAGAACACAGCAGTTAGCATGGAGCTAACATGATCTCACTAGAACACAGCATTAGCATGGAGCTAACATGATCTCACTAGATCACAGCATTAGCATGGAGCTAACATGATCTCACTAGAACACAGCGTTAGCATGGAGCTAACATGGTCTCACTAGAACACAGCAGAGCTAACATGGTCTCACTAGAACACAGCATTAGCATGGAGCTAACATGAGCTGTCACCCGTCCCACAGTACAGGTATCATTCAGTGTAACCTTTTAAATTAAGATTTTCAACCAAACAGTGATAGATAGAAATACAATCATAATGAAAAACGTAATATGAGCATGTAAAATTATATATACATATGTCTATATATACTGTATGTACTAAGATCGTACTAAAATCTTGTAAGTCGAACCCTGGTCAACACGTCTTCATCTTCATCCAGGAGCAGAGCTCCTTCAGCTGGGACTGGGGCCCCTCCTTCCCCACCGCAGGGCTGTGGGGGGGGGTCCGACTGCAGGCCTACGATGTCCTCCGTCTGGTACACCTGTCCACCGTCCCCGTTCACAGTACGTAACGTTATCGCATTATATACTCTACAGCAGTGGTGCTCAACCGGTGGGTCGCAGAGCACACGCTCTTTCGAAAGAAACCCATGAATTTACTCATGTTTCACATGTTGATTCATGTTTCAATGGCTTACTGTTTCATTGAGTTTAGCCACAATTGTTGCAGCTTTTTGTTCGCTCCATGAAGTCATTGTTGATTACTGCAGTATTGGTGAATACTTAAAATACTCCTGGTTTCCCCCTCACAACCTGTCACACAGGATTTAACAGGAACATTTCAACGAACACTATATTGTTAGATTCTATGCCATTATACTGAATACCATTCTATTCAAGTCCTAAAGTAGATCATCCCCATACTGTATGTTTTAATATTGATAATAACGTATCTCTGATATATCTCTCTGTACCTCTCCGTGTGTCCAGACCGGACAAGCCCTGGGTGGAGCCTCCAGGTGGAGCTCCATGTGGAGGCGGTGGAGGAGGTGACCCGTGGCCAGCTCACCCTCTCCCTTCCTGGGCTGGACTCACAGCAGACCTTCCCCATCCGGTTCCTCCCTGGGAAGACGAGGAACACATACACACTGCATGTGAACACGGTACAAACCGTGGAGTAATACTGTCATAATGGCAGCCAGCAAATGACGATTTCATCAGAAATCGTCATTTCCGATTTCCCGTCTCCATGGAGACCCCGCTGGTCTTAACCAATGGAATGTTCAGTGATCAAACTGAAACCTCATCGAGGAGAAAAACAAGCTTGTCTGCAAATAACTTCGTCTTCAGTTTCGGCCAGCCGGGAAAAAAAACGATATACTTGACCGTTGACCGTTAGCGGCTGTTGCGTAATGTGGGGCTATAACTGTCTTGACCCCAAGCTTGACCCTGGCTTGACCATGTGTTGGTTGTGGTGTTTTTCCAGAGCAGTCTGGTCAAGCTGTGGTGGCCCAGCGGACACGGTGACCGGCCCTCCTACCTGCTGACCGTCCGGGGCGTCCTGCAACCGCCGCTGACATTCACAGCAGACGCCAAGGTCGTCCACCCTCTCGTTTATATCTTTAATATAATATAATATCGTTTTAATGTGTACGGGTAGAACGTGACCCGAGTCAGCACAGCCCGATACGTTTTGAGATGTGGTTTCATCTTCAGCAGCGTGACAGCGATGCTCCTGGCTTTTCTGTCATGCAAATACAGCTACTATTGTACTATATTACTTCTATTTGTAGTACCTCTACTTTTTGTATGAGGCAACACTGTCCCTCTGCCATAGAAATACGTTGTATATGCTGTAGAATATACAGTAAATATGGTTAGCTATTTCATAGGTTTCCCAATGCAGATATTTAGTCTTTTATTTGTTTGCAGGTGTATTTCCGCACGGTAGAGCTGATCCAGGAGCCCATCCCCGGGTCCCCGGGCCTCAGCTTCTACTTCCGGGTCAACGGGAAGGCCATCTTCATGAAGGGGTCAAACTGGATCCCGGCACACTCCTTCCAGGACCTGGTCACTCCCGCTGGGTGAGAACAACCTCGAACTCCAACCTAGAACCTCCTATTGGCCGGGAGAGTTCTAGAACTCTGGTTGAGTGAGAGAGAGAGTTCTAGAACTCTGGTTGGGCGAGAGAGAGAGTTCTAGAACTCTGGTTGGGTGAGAGAGAGAGTTCTAGAAACTTGTTATTTTGATTCATTGTTTAGTTTGTCACCTGGATAATTGCTAGGGGTTTATTATTGAAGGAAATATACCAACCATATAATTACGTATGACTCGTATGATACCTTTACGTATACTTGTATAACATGTATAACAACACGCGTGTCAGTGCTGTGTCATGGTGACGGTGTGGCGTTGTACATGAATAACAAGGTGATGGTGTCATGGTGTGTCCTGAAGCGTGCGGGCGCTGCTGGAGTCGGCGGTGGAGGCCAACATGAACACTCTGAGGGTGTGGGGGGGGGGCATGTACCAACAGGACCTGTTCTACAGCATCTGTGATGAGCTGGGCGTCATGGTAACCAGCCAGCTATTACTACTACTGTCTACTACTACTACTACTACTCTCTACTACTACTGTTTACTACTACTACTAGTACTACTGTCTAGTACTACTGTCTACTACTACTACTACTACTACTACTACTACTACTGTCGTCTACTACTACTACTACTACTGTTTACTACTACTTCTAGAAAAGGCTTTAAATGAAGAAAACATGATAATTATTAGTACTCAAGATGTTTGTGTGTGTGTGTGTGTGTGTGTGTCAACATGTCTGCTACAGGTAGAACTCCTGATTTACATAATCAGGAAAGGGGCTGATGTGTTGGACTGATTTCTTGACTGTATTGGCCCTGTACATCTATGTACATCTACATTTCCAAGTAAAACAGGATACGAGGGCGGGACTTAACATAGGAGTGGTCAGTCAGTGTATTGATAATTGATTGTTGGTTAGCATCATAGCAGGAGTACTTGGAGAGTTGTATTGATAGCAATTATTAAATGTTATTGGTTTGAGGTTTTATTCAACGTAATATGATTGCTTTGTAATGAATGGTTTTCCAAATGTTTTCTTCTTCTCCAGATCTGGCAGGACTTCATGTTTGCCTGCGCCCTGTACCCCACTGATGAAGACTTCATACACACCGTCAGAGAGGAGGTTCTCCACCAGGTAGTTCCTCTTTAGTCTCATACTTCACTCTCTTCCCTCTGCTCATCTCTTATTATCTCAGTCTTTATTATCTCATCTCATCTCTTATTATCTCAGTCTTTATTCTCTCATCTCATCTCTTATTATCTCAGTCTTTATTCTCTCCTCCCCCAGGTGAGGCGTCTGAAGTCTCACCCGTCGGTGGTCGTGTGGAGTGGGAACAACGAGAACGAAGTCGCCTTGGCAACCAACTGGTTCGGTATCCCGGAGACCCAGAGGCCCCTGTATGTGAAGGACTACGTAAAGCTCTACGTGGAGAACGTGAGGGCCGTCGTCCTGGAGGTGAGGACTCGCCCTTCTGTCTGGTGGATGGTTGGGATTTGTAGTTTGTGGATGGTTGGGGTTTGTAGTTTGTGGATGGTTGGGGTTTGTAGTTTGTGGATGGTTGGGGTTTGTAGTTTGTGGATGGTTGGGGTTTGTAGTTTGTGGATGGTTGGGGAAAGTTGTAGTTTGTGATGTTTGTAACATTTACTACAGAGTCACTTTCATTTCCATACATCAGCGTTGTTAAAGTAGTTAGGGCACCTCAAGGTTCCCGTGCCTCACAAGCCGACATGGCGTCTCATCTTCATTCTTCTTCTTCTTCTGTGGTTGTGGCAGGAGGACCAGAGCCGACCCTTCCTGGTGTCCAGCCCCACCAACGGACTGGCCTCGGAGCGCCAGGGCTGGGTGGCGGATGACCCCTACGACCCCCACTACGGCGACACCCACTACTACAGCTACACCCAGGACTGCTGGGACTGGACTGCGTTCCCCCGCACGCGCTTCGCCTCCGAGTACGGCTTCCAGTCCTGGCCCTCCTTCTCCACCCTGCAGAAGGTAAGGAGACTAGGAGACTAGGAGATGGACCTTCTCCACCCTGCAGAAGGTAAGGAAACTAGGAGACTAGGAGATGGACCTTCTCCACCCTGCAGAAGGTAAGGAGACTAGGAGACTAGGAGATGGACCTTCTCCACCCTCCAGAAGGTAAGGAGGCTAGGAGACTAGGAGGTGGAGCTTCTCCACCTTCTCGAAGGTAAGGAGGCTAGGAGACTAGGAGGTGGAGCTTCTCCACCCTTCAGAAGGTAAGGAGACTAGGAGGTGGAGCTTCTCCACCCTTCAGAAGGTAAGGAGACTAGGAGCTAGGAGATGGACCTTCTCCACCCTCTAGAATGTAAGGATGCTTTTCTTTTCTGTTTGTTTGTGTCTGTTGTTTCACTTTTTAAGCACTTTGCATTGTTGTTTTTGCACAAAAAGCCCTCTATAAATACAGTTTGATTTGATTAAACAAATGATAATATCAAAGCTTCATGGAGCAATAAAATGGTTTTGTCTCCTTTTGTATTTCGCTCAACAATAACAATACTTCCTGGTCTGGCCGATGATGTCATCGCAGGTTTCCGTCCGAGAGGACTGGAGCTGGGCCAGCCGGTTCTCCTCCCACCGCCAGCACCATGCTGAGGGCAACCAGCAGATGATGCTCCAGGCGGGCCTCCACTACCACCTGCCCAACGCCACAGACCCCCTCAGGAGATACACACACACTCTCTACATCACACAGGTACACTGGCTGAGCCTGTCTGGGGTTCATACCTGCTACCTCTTTTCACCACACTGTCTCATCTGCTCACCTCTCGGTGTCCCGTCTTTCTGAAGCGGGTCGCACACCCGACGGGCCACGGAGCGAGTAGTAGAAAGGACAACACGCTCCATCCATCTTGTTCTGTGTTTAATATGATGGGCGGCGATTAGGGACGTAGCGATCTGAATGTTTACGACGAGAGTGCATCCACATGTAACATGTAACGTTACGAATCGCCGAGTCACTAACATTTCGATGACTGCTCCGTAACTACCTGGTCAACTACGACTCAGCAACTGATCTACAGTTTGCTGCAGATCCACACCGTGTGGTGGTGATACTGCTACTAGCTGCTACTAGTGCTGGACATGGCTTGCTTGGCTAACATGGACCACAGCTTGGTGGTGGTAAGCTAAACAGTCTGAGAAACACTGGTCTAGGTGATGCAGGCCCAGTGTGTCAAGACTCAGACGGAGTTCTACAGGCGGAGTCGGAGTGAGGTCATCCAGGGCGAAGGTCACACCATGGGCGCCCTCTACTGGCAGCTCAACGACATCTGGCAGGCCCCCTCGTGGTCCTCCATCGGTACGTCGTACTCCCTTCCGGAATGATCTCCTATCTCTGGTTTGGTGTAAAGATTCTCTGGTCAACTATGAGTCGATCACGCTTCATAAATACACAATTACACCGATTTGTGTTTAGCATTAGCATTTTGGTTTTAAGAAAAGGTATTTTATGAACGAATGCACAATATATTGATTCATAATATAATGTGTTTTTTACGTCGACTGTGATCTGTGTGGAATGACACTGTAGAGTTGGACGTCTTTTATTGAGCAAACATACACATTTTTATTTTCCATTTTTCTCCCTCCCTCAGATATTGCACACATTATACAGTGACATGGCACAGCCTTACCCGACTTGGTGTCATGTGTAATGGGGATAACTCACTGGATGTTTCTCCTTCAGAGTTTGGCGGGAAGTGGAAGATGCTGCATTACTTTGCCAAGTCGTTCTTCGCTCCGGTTCTGCCCGTGGGGTTCGAAGACGGCGTTTCCATGGTGATCTACGCCGTCTCGGACCTGAGCGACGACCTCAAACTCACAGCACAGGTGTGGTTACTAACGGCAACATTGGTCAGGAACTGTTGGTACTCATCTAGTAACTGTTAAAGACTTGTTAATAAATATGGAGTAATAGTAAACACTAGTAGGAATGGACAATGAGAATGTCTGTAAATCAAAGTGTGACAAGGAAAAAAAATTATAAGAGTATTTGTATGTTGTATTAAAGTCATTAAAAACAACTTCATCACTCAATTTTAAGTGATTTTTATATTAATTAATTGTACAAATGTATACATTTTTACTAAACATATTATGTATATTCCACGTTCCGGTAACTTTCAAGGTAAATTATGATTCAAACAGAAAGACACTATTTTTCAGGATGTATTAATAATCCTGTATTTGAGGGGTTGGAACCTCCACTCTCAGCTCTAACATCTGGGGGTCCGTCCCTGGGGTCCAGATCTCCGTGTTCTCCTGGTCTCAGCCGGACCCCGTGTGTACGGTGAGGTCGCCCGCGGCCCTCGTGCACGCCAACAGCGCCACGCCCGTCTTCCGCCAACCCGTCGACGCCTTGCTCAAAGGCTGCGGAAACTGCACCCGCCGCTCCTGCCTGCTGGCCTTCCACCTGGAGGACGACCGCGGGGGCCGGTGGGGCCCCGCAAACCACCATTTCCTCTGCTCGCCGCGAGATGCCGAGGGCTTAACGGCCCCCAACATCACTGTAAGATCCCATAGAGACACAGAGGGTTCATAGGGCCCCTACTAGCACTGTAAGATACCATAGAGACACAGAGGGTTCATAGGGCCCCTACTAGCACTGTAAGATACCATAGAGACAGAGAGGATTTATAGGGCCCCAACATCACTGTAAGATACCATAGAGACACAGAGGGTTCATAGGGCCCCTACTAGCACTGTAAGATACCATAGAGACACAGAGGGTTCATAGGGCCCCTACTAGCACTGTAAGATACCATAGAGACAGAGAGGATTTATAGGGCCCCAACATCACTGGAAGATACCATAGAGACACAGAGGGTTTATAGGGCCCCAACATCACTGTAAGATACCAGACCTCACATAGAGAGGGTTTATGGGGCCCCTACCACCAGGTACCACCCAGCCACACTAAGCCATTACTTACAAATTACAAATATGTAGGCGGTCTGTTTGTATATACAGGACCTTCATGAGACATTATTATTTTTCTTATAAAAGAAATTGCACCGAATAATGATACTAATATAAGTCAGCAATCTCGAGCAACCCCATATGTAACGCCATATGCATATCAGGTTGGGAAACACTGGATTAGAATACGCCAAATGGCCGATTTATTTAGATATAATATAATGTATAATATCATAGAATATTAATTTAGCAGCTAGCCTAAAGAAAGATCACAAAAGTTACAAATTGTAAATGACATTGAAAATTCCCTCCACGGTTACCGTTTACAGGATGTTGATTTAATTTAATGATTTGATTGGAAACTGTATGTCATAACAGCACAAATATATTGCCCTCATTAAGGTTTAAACACCTTGGAAAGGAAATCCAAAGGGCAGCGATTTGTGTGTGATAAAATGTGAATTCAGGAAGCTGACGGTGATGAATGAGGTGTCATAAAACTCCTAACTATTTTGAGCTTTGCGCCATTTCAGCTATACTTTGTGTATGTGCTTCATGTCACGCACACAACCCCCCCCCCCCCACACACACACGCGCACACACTCCTCCCCCTCGGGACAAAATGGCCGACTGCTAATCTTGAAGGACGTGCTGTTATATCCGCCCCCTTTTCCGGTTTAATAAAAGTGTTACAATGTTACTAATGACAATAATAACTCCTCTGTGTTAGAGGGAGCACCAAAGTGTCCACGAGGGCTTGGCCTAACTTCGCTTCCTCTCTGAGATAAGATAAGATTAAAGTTTGGTGTTGATCGAGTCGCTGAGGTCTCGTTGAGATTACATGTCCCAAGAGAGACCCATGGCCAATAAAACACGATAAAACACGTTTCTGTTGTGTTTCTGCTCCAGGCCAAGGTCCAGGAGGACGCAACACGAGGCTACACCGTCGCCCTGCGCTCCAGCTCCGTCGCCCCCTTCGTCTGGCTGGACGTGGGGGACATCCCCGGTCGCTTCAGCTCCAACGGCTTCCTGATGGCTTCCAGGAGCCTGGAGGTGGGCTTCATCCCCCGGGGCCCCACCAGCGTCGGAGAGCTGAGCCGGGCCCTCACCGTCACCTCTCTCAGGGACGTCTACTGACAGACTCCTGGAAGTGAGACTGGTTCAAGGTCAGCTCAACCTTCAAGAGTGACCAAGGGTCTGGTGCACAAAAAGTCCCCGAAGACCTCCATGTGGACTGAGAGCCACTGTCGTCCTGTCTTCTATCAGTGTTTGAATCATTACTGGTTTAGCGCTTTCCACCACAAGAATCAATGATCCATTCACTGGATTCAGTCTCTTGGACAACATTTATCAGATGTATTATTATTTCAGCGGAGGAGTGGGCAAACCAAAACTTTGCACTGAATTATTTTCTTTTATTTTTATTGTTTTGTGAGTTTTAATGTACTTTTTTGTAATCTAATGTTTTGATGTTTGTCTGTAGTGTTTTTCTAAATCGATGAATAAAAAGCAGGGAACGTTCGCCTCATGCTGCATTAACGCTGTTCCGCCGCAAGGGGGCGCCAGACACCCGCCACACAAGTTTGTTTATACTTTTTTTTTTCTTCTTCTTCTTCTCACTTTCCAGCTGTTCAACAATTGAATCTGCAGGGGACCTGCAAACCTCCTTACAACCTCCTTATAACCATAATCCCCTTCTAAACCAGCTCTATAAAGACCCCCTGTGGATATTTCGAGGGGGGTGGTGGCGTGGGGGGGGGGGGGGGGGGGGGGGGGGGTCTGTGTGACCACGTTGCACGCCGAGCGAGAGAAAAAAAATCCACTCCACAAAGAACCCATTGAGGGGGAGAGAGAGTATCTGCGACGACAACATGTGGTGCAGGCCACCATCTCCACAGCTCTCCCTCTTGGCACATCGGTGTGACCTTTGAACCGCCGGAGACGCAGACTCGCCTACCGCCGTCCTACTTCATTATTATTCAGTGGGCATCAAAGAGACTTGCAGCCGCTGAGGTTGAACCGGGGGAAACTCAAATGATATACAGTATATATATATACTGTACATCTCTCTCTTCTCTTCTCACTAGGAACTACACGGACACCATGCTTTTAGACACGTAACCTTTAGCCAACCTGTTGTGTGTGTGTTTGTGCCGAGCTGCTGTTTGTGCTGACCAACACCGGATTCCCTGTGAGGGTGATCGATCGATATCGCTGCAGGAATGGGTCATTTTAAGGGTTTTCTGTGCTCTGCTGTGCTTTTTATTGCAACGCTGCAAAGTGTCACCGCGCAACGCAACGAGTCGCGCGTCTTTCTGGATCACATCTTGCACTTCTACGGAGAGAACACGTCCATCACGTTGCAGGATTTTGCTAATCTAGTCCAGTTGATGTCAGTGAGACCACCCGAGGAAATAACTGAGGGGAATCCTCTGGAAAACGTAGACGTGAGTATGAACACATGTTTTTATTAAATCGATATTCCTGTTTTGTTTGTTGTGCTTTTTCCAGACCTGTAAGGATCAGTGTAGCCGTACACACGTGTAGACCTATAGTTAAAAAAAAAAAAAAGTTTTTAAATGTCCTTCTCCTTGTGTCCGTGTCCGTGTCCAGTGTCCCTCCGTGGCGCAGATCCTGGACAACTACGGTCTCGGCAACGAGAGCCATCTGACGGTGGAACATCTGGACCGGATCTGCCCCGCCGTGTTGACCCAGGTGCTGCTGCCCTCCTGCCCCTTCGACCCCCCCCCGGAGGTCCCCCGGCCGGCGGACTACACGGGTGAGTAACGGTTGCTTCATCCTGGGGGTTTGTAAAAGACGCACAACTTTCAAAGTCGCAGAGCGCATAACTTTTGTTTTTGCGTGTTGCATGTCGAGTTGATGTCGCTGCAGCATGGATGTTGATCCATGTTGCATGTTGATCCATGTTGCAGGAGAACATGGTTGTCTGCTTCATGCAACTCTTCATGCACCGCGACACGGGTTTTATGTTTATTTAACCCGTGACTCGTAGTACGAGTCGTGTCCCCGGATGCCCACACGAAGTTGTATTTCAAGCAATACAAAAAATAAACAGCGCATTGACCTCGGTGACCTCTCCTGGAGAGGCCATTTGACAACTTAAGTTTTGCCACACGCCGTGAGCACCTGTGGCTGTTGACCCATGGTTGACCTCCCGCATCGACAAACACGGAGGAATGTTTCACTTGTGAGAAGTGGATTTTATTGTTCAGACAGAAGTAGTTGTGCAGCCTCTTTCAATCATCATAACCAATACTGCGCACATGAAACAGTATTGCAGCATTTGCTTTTGTCAGCTGACGTCCACCTCCAACCAGAGAAAACGGTTTAACATTGAACTATTTCATTCTTTAAGACAACTTGGGCTATAATGTGTTTTTACGGAGTAGACGGTAACTGAATACCCAAAATATTGTGCAGTTTAGTAGCAGACCTGTCAAGTTGGCTTAATAATCCTTCCCCAAATATATATCTAAAAACTGGTTTTGTGTGTATTCAAAAGAACACTTTGTTTGTATTCCAACATACATTTTTCTGTCTCTCTTTGCTGTCTTGTCTGCAAAGACACAAAAAAAACAAAGAATGAGACTTGCATTTGTACGTGTAATAACATGAATCTAAACACACAAGACACACAAGCCCAAACAAACTACATCTGTATAAACTAAACCTTTTTAATCGCCTGTCCACAAAGACACACAAGTCCATGCAGACTAATTGGCAATGGGCCTTATTCACCTAGCGGCCATCTTGGTTCTAAACCCAGCTCGCGTTTAGAACCAAGATGGCCGCTAGGTGAACGAGGCCCATAATCATGAATAATTGAATCATTTCTGTCCCTCCTCGTTGTGTGTGTGTATGTGTGCGTATGTGTGTGTGTGTGTGTGTGTGTGTATGTGTGCTCGCGGTCCAGTGTGGGGATACGGGTTCCTGGCGGTGACCGTCATCAACCTGGCGTCTCTGTTCGGCCTCTTGCTGATCCCGTTCACCAAGAAGCCGTACTTCCCCAAGGTGCTCACCTACTTCATCGGCCTCGCCATCGGCACCCTGTTCTCCAACGCCGTGCTGCAGCTCATCCCCGAGGTGGGTGCCCCGGGTGCCACCTGCACCCCAACCTGGGGTGTAGCGACGCCCCCTAACCCTTAATGACCTGTACCTGAGTTAAATTCAAGCCGCTTCAGACAAGAGCTTCCGCTGAATAATAGTAAAATAATAATAAACAATAGAATGAACAGTAATTTGTGTTTTTAGGGTCAGACGTTCATCCCGGGTTTACTTGAGCTTGGTGTTGGTATTCGTTGGAATCGAACCCGTAGCAAATCATGGTGACATCATGGCGTTTACTGGCAGACTCTTTTATGAGACTGGACGGCTGTAAGTGTTCATGTGGTCACGATCCACCACAAAGCCGTGCTAGTGCACGTGAACACTATTCTACACGCCCCAGTAACACCGGACGCGTGTCCCGCTCGGGGGAGGGAGCGAGGGGCGGGGCCCGCCCCTTAGCCCCGCCCCCCACAGTCACAAGAAGCTTTGATTTGGAGAAAGTGAATGTGATTAGATTTTGGATGTATATTCTTATATTTTTTTATTTTAATATATTTTTTATGCTTTTTACATATGTGCATAATAACATAATAACTGAAATTCGCACAAAAAAGAAAAAGGGTAAATGAGAACACATTTCAATATTGACATTTATTTGTGTTCACATGTGTTTTATCTTGTTCATACATGTGCATTATAACTCTATTTCTATATTTATGTGTTGTTGTTGTTTTTTAATGCTCCTTCAATATGTGTATAATAACTCGCTAGCTAAAAAGGTTGAATTAAATTCAATGAAATGCCAGTTCTGCCTTAATGCCGTGTGCTCGACGCCCACAGGCCCTGGGCTTTGACCCCAAGACAGATAACTACGTGCTGAATGCCGTCGGGATCTTTGGCGGTTTCTACATCCTCTTCTTCGTGGAGAAGATCCTGAAGATGGCGCTGGGCATGGACCACGAGGTGAGAGCTGAGGTCGCCGGGTTCGTGGCTCAGATCCGTCCGGAACTCTATCGGTTTATTATTTTATTGAGAGGAACTCTAGCCGAGATTCGTCTAGTTGTGGTTTCCGCTGTTTTATTGGTTCGTTCTGTGTGACAACCCCTGTGATTGGTGCACCTGCGGGGTCATGTGATGCATTTTTTATTAATCTTAATGAAACACTTAACAGTGATTGTATAATAAAGTTTGATAAGATGCAATCAGGAAGATGCCAGCTCTTAACTGGTCTGGTTTACAAAATAAAAGTACATGAGACTTTATTGTCTCTCAACGGTGTGACAGAATATCGTCCGCGACGTGACTCACATTAAAAACATCACATAAAAACAGATCCGCTCACTCTCATTAAGATATAAAACATACAATATCCGCTCACTCACATTAAAATATAAAACATACAATATCCGCTCACTCACATTAAAATATAATCCATACAATATCCGCTCACTCACATTAAAATATAAAACATACAATATCCACTCACTCACATTAAAATATAAAACATACAATATCCGCTCACTCACATTAAAATATAAAACACACGCAATATTTACCTCCATCAAGACTCAAGAGTTTTATTCATGTACAGTAAAACACAGGGTAGTTAAGGCACACGTCATCAGACATAAAAGTATCGTAAAGTATAGTAAAGTGCAGTAAAGTGCAATGCAATGTGTGTTTGAAGAATACTCATACTACCTGCTCCTTAATGACATGTATCTGGATTCACTGTAAGTCACTCGTGATAAAAGCATCTGCTGACTTAAGTGTTAGTATTTGAGATGTCCAGGCATGGCGTTGTTCATATGAGCAGTATTTGGTGTTCAGGGAGAGGAGGTGGTGATGGAGGTATTTTAGATATCCTGACTCCATTATTGTTCTGTGATGATATCTATATTGCTGCATTAAGTAATGCGGCAGCAGGACATGTCATGAATGGGTGAATGTGAGACTATATTGTAAAGCACTATGAGGGGCCACAGGTCTGAAAAGCACTCTATAAATGCAGTCCATTTACCATTAAAACAATTAACTTCACAAACACCAATAACTGTGGCGAAATCAATTACGTAATTTATATAAATTACCTGATCTTCAAGTAATTGATATAAATAACTCACCATGAACCCAGTATTGCGTATCATCTGTATTCTAATCAATAAGATAGATAACTATGAACTATTATCAATAACTATTCAAATCAATAACTATCAAAATCAAAAACTTCATGACCATCAATACCTTTATAAAAACCAATAACTGTATCAAAATGATCCAATGTGAATAATCAGCACGGCCACAGCCACTTCCCGGCCGGTGATCTAGACGGCGTCCTGCAGAACGGGGAGCTGGCAGGGAAGAAAGACTGTGTCATCCTGAGCAGCATCAGCACCATCGCCCTGGAGAAGAGCGCCCAGGACCCGGACGGACACCTGGACACCCCCTCCCACCAGGTACCGATGTCTAGCATCTGGGGGCCCCTAGTACCACGTGTACTCCACCTCGGTGACCGGGAAATCAAAAAAAAGACGAATGAATGGCGAGGTGGTTCTTATAATACATCCAGGCCAAATCACCACACCACCACGGGTCTCTACATCACCCGCGTAGCCCGCAGAGGCATAGGACTCGTGTTAGGAGCAGCTGTGGGGGGTTGCAGGAAGTGCGACCAGTTCATACTGCGATCATTTACATCCAAATGTTTGAAAGTCTAAACGTTAGCTTATCTATAGATGGACAGGTATTGAACTTTGAGCGGGCCAACAAGACCCCTTATCAACCTACTAGCCGGGGGAACAGCCGGGATTTGCCACACAGAATGCTAAACTTTGACTTGGTAGCACTTCATGAACTTTCTGAACGCCACGGGGTATTCCAGAAGTCTGCTGGGAGGACGAGTCGAGGAGAACACAGTGTCCAGAAGATGAGAGCGGTCAGTGAACACTGTCACTCCGTCAGCGGGGGGTCACGACTTTAGACGACGGGGCAACCTGATCTCAAACTGGTAGCCGTCTTACAATCACAATCTCGTCTTGGATCTTGATAGCCGCATGTCAACGACGCGCTGTCGACCGTACGGGAGTCATCTAATCACACGCAGAGTTCAGAGGACATTTAGAGCACAATAAAAGGAAACACACGAGAGCGAGAGTTGTATTTTGATAATTATTTTCAAGGCAATAATCAGAATCAGAATCGGGTTTTATTGGCCAAACATACTTTTACACGGAATTTGACTCCGGTTCACAGTAACTCACACTGTACTTACATTCAACAACAGCAATGACAAACAACAGCAAGAGTAGGTTTTTTCAAAAAGTAGGTTTTACCTACGTAAGCCTACGGTAATCAGTGGTGCTAACCTTAATTAATAGACGGTCGTGACGCAATCAGTGGATTGTCTATTAATTCTCCTAATCAGCCGTTATCGACGACAGCAGAGCGGCAGATAAATAGCGTTAATGTTTAACGTCTCCGCGGTCACAAGGACCGCTCGGGCTCCACGGGGGATCAATGTGCTAAACAAATAGGACACGCCGGTGTGTCCAGCGGGCCCCCAGCGAATGAAACCAGAGCCCAGGCCCTCGCTCAGATAAATGCGGGGATTGTGCTGCACTGGACAGACACAAAGACCCCCTGTGTTGTGGTGGTTGATAGTGAGGCGGGGGAAGGAGCATTCCTCCCTCGCACCTCCGGTCGCACCGTTAGCTCCGTTAGCAACCGTTAGCTCCGTTAGCCTTAATATCCACTCATCCACCATCAAATAGGTTTAGGTTAGGGGAGAGTGCGAGTTAAAAATAACCATGGAAATACGAAAATATTCAAGTAATCATATACAATATATGAATATATATAAACATATTATAAGCAATGTGAAATGTGAATCCTGGTTGAAGAATCTTGAGCAAAAGGTGATTGTGTCTCCATTTAATTTGATTACGTGTTTTTATTTAGCACATGCTTCTGTTCAAGGCGTCTCTGATAGCGTGATAACAGTAGGAGTGTGTGCCAGGAACAACGTGCTTGGGACAGATCCACAGGGCTAATGTGTTTGGGGTCGCTTGTGGTTTTATTCTGAGCCACTGGGTGGCGCCATATCCTAACTGGGGGGAAAAAATCACTGGCTGCCTGTGCTGTGTTAGGTCTATCATGATGGTGACTTTCCTCTGGGTTAAACCTATAGCACAGCGAGGGCTGAATTATGCCTGTCTTGAGTGGCTGAATTGAGTTGAATGTTGGTGATTCTGCACGTAGACCAGAAAGGATTTCTCGCCACAAATTCAGTGACACTGATCTTTTTAATGTGAAGATGGTGTTGTCGCACAAACTACGACGAACTACAACGTAAATTACCCAGGAGACGCGGCAGAAACACGAGGCGGGCCGCCCGCCGCGCCGCTGTGCAGTTGTACATTTAGAGAGCGGTGTGCACACGCTACGGCGATGGTTTCTGTGGGCGGGTGACATATAAACTGGCCTCGACACTTCCTCTCTCCTGCCCCCAACAGGAAGTGCCCGTGTCAGGCTTGACGTGCCTGCGGGGTCAGAAGATCTCAAGCATCAAGACGGTGGCGTGGATGATCACGCTCAGCGACGCGGTGCATAACTTCATCGACGGCCTGGCCATCGGAGCGTCCTTCACCGTGTCCGTCTTGACCGGGTTCAGCACCTCCATCGCCATCATCTGCGAGGAGTTCCCCCATGAGCTCGGTGAGTTGGGGGAGGGGGAAAGTAGTGGGTTCACATGATGAGTTAGAAATGTTTACGGTTAGGACATGGATTGGACCTGCTCCTTAATGACCTCTAACCCCTACCTGCTCCTTAATGACCCCTAACCCCTACCTGCTCCTTAATGACCCCTAACCCCTACCTGCTCCTTAATGACCCCTAACCCCTACCTGCTCCTTAATGACCTCTAACCCCTACCTGCTCCTTAATGACCTCTAAACCCTACCTGCTCCTTAATGACATTCATCTGGTGAATAGTGAAAGCTAGGCTCACGTTACTGTATCGGTGTATAATATAGACCCACAACAAAATATCAAATAAGTTTGATAATAATAACAATTTCCCCCCCTCTCTCCTCCTCCTCAGGGGACTTTGTGATCCTGCTGAACTCTGGGATGTCCATCCCTCAGGCCATCGCCTTCAACCTGCTGTCCGCCATGTCCTGCTACGTGGGCCTGGTCCTCGGCATCCTGGTCGGCAGCGCCTTCGCCCCAAACGCCATCTTCGCCATCGCCGGCGGAATGTTCCTGTACATTGCCCTGGCCGACATGGTGAGTTCCTGCCTCACACTTCCTGTGTGTTCCTGCTTCACTTCCTGTGTGTTTCTGCTTCCCTTCCTGTGTGTTTCTGCTTCACTTCCTGTGTGTTTCTGCTTCACTTCCTGTGGGTTTCTGCTTCACTTCCTGTGTGTTTCTACCTCACTTCCTGTGGGTTTCCTGGTGGGTTTCTGCTTCACTTCCGGTGGGTTCCTACTTTACTTCCTTTGGATTTCTACTTCACTTCCTGTGTGTTTCTGCCTCACTTCCTGTGGGTTTCTGCTTTCACTTCCAGTGGGTTCCTGCCTCACTTATTTTAAGATTGTTTTTAGATACATACATTAATTCATGAGCAGGTAGGGGTGAACACAGAACATCCACAACAGTTCCTCCCGTTGCCTCTGAAAGAACAGATGACCCATGATGACAAACAAACGTTTGTTTCTTTCAGTTCCCGGAGATGAACAGCATAATGATTGCCCAAGAAAAGACTTCTACGAAAATGATCTTCTTCTTGATCCAGAACTTGGGGCTGCTCAGCGGATTTACAATCATACTGCTCATTACTATTTACGCTGGAGACATCAACCTGGGCTAGCAGACCTGGCAACCCAAACTGGGCTAGCAGACCTGGCAACCCAAACTGGAACATTTTAATACAATTGTAATGAGTTGCTTTCATTTTTGCTCACAGCGAATTTGGGAAAGCAGGTGAATGTAAAGATTTAGTTTTGTACAAACAAAACGTAATGTTAAAATAAGTAAATAACATTGTATTATCTTTGTAGCTGAAATCTTTCTCCACAAGAAAATGGGAATATATTTGCAATCATGTTATGTCTGGAATCAGGACATTTTGTTTGAGTAAACATAAATTATTTGTACAGTCTGTACAGTGGCATGTTTTTTGGCACATTGATGAGGTGTATAGGACGCTGCTGTTTGTTGTGTCAACAGTAAATGTTTAACCGTCTTGGTCTCTCCGTCAGACGGTTGCTGCTTTCTCCTCTGAATGACCGTCCCAACTGTCTCTAGTTTTTGTTATTTTCTCATCATTTTCTCATTCTGAATCAAATATCATCAATATGATCACCAAGTATCACCCATCATTTCATCAAGGTTTTTTTTGGAATGCAATGTTCGTTATTCTTCTAATTATTATCGTTGTTTGAATCTCTTTTGAATGTCACAACAAAAACATGATGTTCACAAATAGACTTTTGAACCCATTGGCTGAAATGTTAATTAAAGAAGTCTTTAGTTGCGTAATCAATAGGTGTGGTGAAGACTAGCATGTTTGAAGAGTAAAATCATGCAGTGTAATTATAATAAATATAATAAATATACATATGGTTAGTACCTGCCCCAAGGGTATTATCTGTATATAATTATTATA
>OOFB01031368.1:7500-10497 GCA_900323305.1 Trachyrincus murrayi | reverse complement strand
GGTGGTGGGGGGGGGGAAATACACAGAAAGAATGGAGAGAAACGATGGAGAGGTGGTGAGGAGAGTGAATGTATGATTGTGTGATTGTGAGAGAGAGAGAGAGAGAGAGAGAGAGAGAGAGAGAGAGAGAGAGACACGCAGTGAGAGAGTGACAGAGTGAGATAGAGGTACAGAGAGCTTGAAGTCATCTGCTGAAATATTTATGGCGGTGTCAGTGAGCTCCCATTCCCTGCTCAGCAGGCGGTTCTCTCTCTCTCTCCCCCGCTCTCTCTCCCCGTTCTCCTTCTGTGCACAAGGTTATGAGCTCGTAATTGCAGACCCAGAGCACGAGTCTGTCTGTCTGTCTGTCTGTCTGTCTGTCTGTCTGTCTGTCTGTGTGTCTCTGTCTCTTGGCTCTGAACTCTTCCACTAACCAACTGTAACTGATGCAATTCATACTCAGTTACTCAAAATGTTAACAGAACATCAAATAACCCATATTTGCAAAAGCATAACCTTTGAATGAAAAAAAAAAAGGTTATAGTTAACAATTCTGAACTGTTTATCCTGGATGAATCTGTGATAATATTTACTTGGGCCAAATTAATCACAATTCTAGTCAGTGAAGCTGTCAATCATAGATAGAACAATTGTACTCAGGGTTGAGACAACCCTTGCGTTTTAATAGAAAGTCCCCACAGGGTCTGCGTTATATGATTTAGATCCAGAAAGGGAAATGCTGTGTTTCACGAATCCCAAAATGCAATAATAAACAAGGGGAACCCAAGCCATAGGGACATTTTGTGTTGATAAGGTAAATCATTGCAATAATTTATTTGTAAAGCTGAGCAATATTCAATATGCAACGGTTACAGCAATATTACAACATAATATAGCCTTAAGTAAAACGTTACTTTTAGCATGTTTTAGTTTGATCATGTTTTAGTTAAAATTCAATAAATTGTATACTTTTTTCACCAGCTTGTCACACATTAGTTTTGCACAGCAAAATAATACTTTGTATGAACATCAGCAAGTTATGTGGAAATTCTGGATAATTTATTGTAATTTAAACGACACACACAAAAATCAATCTGCCAAAGACCTAACAGTCACATTCTAGCAGAAATAACATGTTTTACACATTTGTCTTGGTTTTGATTCGGTGTGAAAGGCCCTTGAGACACAATGGAAAAATGAGGAAAGAGTTACCAACCACTGAGACCGCAGGGACAGCGACATCTCTGGCAAGACTGGATCCTTTCACGGCAGTGTCACCTACTACTAAATTCAGCCAATCAGGAAAGGCAACTGCCGTAATCTGTGTGTTTTGATCTGTGGTTTGGTGCCAAATTTGGTTAGTTTGTTTGGTTTTAGTAGGCTATAAGGTTACTCTTTAAAAACAGCAAATACAGTTGTCCTAAATATTGGAAATCCCAGGCCTTGTGAGGAGTTCTTAGCTTCCTGCAGAAGTGCTGGTCCAACTCAATCCAACTCTAGACATGAGCAGACAATCATCTCGTTGTTCTCGTGACCATGTGACTCATTCAGAAAATTAGACAGTGTTTCCTTTTTTGGTTTATCTCTCAATCAAATAAGTTTATCAGTATTAACTTCGATTGCGGTTTCATGGTCACATGGCTGTTAGAAATGAGGAAATGTGTTCCTAGAATTGTAAAATTTCCCTCCCTGCGGAGGGAAACTAGCGGTAATAGTAGCGTTAGCAGGCTAGCTCGTACCCTCTGGTGAACCACATGTCTTTATTTAGAACTGATGGCAAAGCATGTGGTTAAAACAGGGAGGGGTTGGACCTGTGGTAGGGGTGTGTGTGTGTGTGTGTGTGTGTGTGTGTGTGTGTGTGTGTGTGTGTGTGTGTGTGTGTGTGTGTGTAGATTAAAAAAATAATCTTCCACAGCAGGAAGCCACGGTGGCCAATTACTTAGTAACATCTGTGCTGCCAGCCATGTATCAGTGTGTGTGTGTGTGTGTGTGTGTGTGTGTGTTGGGGTTCAGAAGGTTTTTTTTTTTTTTTCCATCTCCATGCAGAGTAAGTGGTGAGTAGCGCATGTGGGTACAGCTGTGTGTGTGTGTGTGTGTGTGTGTGTGTGTGTGTGTGTGTGTGTGCCCAGGAGTAGAGCAGCTGACAGCGGTGAGGCTTTGTGTTAGAGAGCAATGGGAAATCTAAAGGCTCCATGATAACCCAGCAGAGGTTACCTAATGACAGCGAGAGAGAGACAGGAGGAGAGAGGGAGAGAGAGACACACACACAGACAGACAGACAGACAGACAGACAGAGAGAGAGAATACAAGTGTTCGGTTACTTGTTCTTCATGCACACTATTAGTTTGGATAGGGTTCGGTCACGCGACGCCATGACAACCAGCCAGAAATATGGTCAGTGTGTTGCAGATGGAAGGGAAGATGAACAGCTTCAGAGGGACACACTGTGAGTGTGATCAAGTACTCAGAGATGACATATTTTTGTATTAATTTTGAAGAATATGACTGTTATGTGAGGTACTAGCTCACACTTGTTCACACTCGTTCACACTCTTGTCTTGCCTGTTGCGAATGGACAGAAAGAACGGGTCAAATGGATGTTTTAGATAAATATGAGTAGGCGTGGTAGTTTGGAGTATCATATAAGTAGGTACTATTTGAGGAGGAGCTTGACGTTTTCTATGCATTTCAAACAACGAAAACAACAAAAAAAGAAAATAATGGACAAAAATTCTCTCTCTCTCGTGCTCCTTTCTCTTCATCGTTTCATCAATTTCTCCTGAAGACCTTGACCACCCCACCATCTTATTTTAAATTAATTCACTTTTAAGATGTGACTCTGGGCCCATTATTAAAGCGTCAACTGAAAGGAAGCTAATTGTTCTCGATCACAGAGGACCGCACCGCTGACCACTCACATCCATCTTGGCTAGCGTAGCGTAGCCCTGCTAGCTTCAATTATTCCCTTGAATTAAACTAAATCAATAGAATGAGGATAGAGAAAAAAAGGGCAGAAAG
>OOFB01031368.1:0-2500 GCA_900323305.1 Trachyrincus murrayi | reverse complement strand
ACAAAGATGTTTCCTCCCCCTGGCTTTGTTATTGGCTCAGGGTTAAAGGTGCTGTAGGTGAGACTCCAGAGTTGTAAAGAGAGGGAGCAGACGTGATCAAAAATACCCTCCCTCTCTGCTCCCTCCCTCCCTTAATTTATCCACCATTGAGAAGTTTCACGCACCTGTGATTGACAGGCAAGATGGATTCCCCAAACCAATCACGGAAGAGATGCCCTGATTGGTCAGAAATTAGCCGGGAGGGGGCTAAAATCTAAATAGGCTCATACAGAGGCAGGCGCAGTCAACTCGAAACAGATATTCTCACAGTGCATTTCACTAATAGCTGACAGATGGCTATGTCCATTTCTAACAAATTACACTCAAGTAATAGTTCTTAAATCTTACCTACAGCACCTTTAATCCATCTAGCAATCAAAAACCACTCTCGGCTCTCTCTTCCAGACGAGCGGTCTGCTGGTGTGGGTTCTGGTTGGCGGGACAGAACATTCCCATGTGCCTGCGTTGGGCTGGGTGATGTTTGTGGCCATCTTCTACTGGGTTCTCACCATCGGCCTGTTCATCATCTACCTGAGCCGGGCACACGTCAGAGTGACATGGGTCCCATGGAACACAGTGGTAACCAAACTAAAGACAAGGGTGTAATAGTACTGACAGTATTGCACACACACACACACACACACACACACAGTCTGTGTTTGAATATTTTCATGTATCTTTTATCCTTCTTTTAGTCTGTGTGTTTTAATAGCAGCGCCACTGTGCTGTATCTGGTAACGTCAGCAGTAGGCACTGCTTCAGTCAGCAAGGCCACCAGGGGGCGCCACAACTACAATTGCTGGGCATCATCAGCGGTAGGAACTATTGTCTTTTGTTTGGTCTTTAAAGTTTACAACTGTCTGTATTTTCATCTATTTTCAGCCATTTTGCATATTTGGCTTAAAATCCACTTCCCCACCTTCACATACGTGGAGGGTTAGAAAGCCCCAAAATTTACATTTTGCATTGTATGTTTTTACCCTCCATTAATTTGCATTGAGTAGGCTTCTTAATATTATGATATGCATATATTTGTTTTGTATTTCCATTGTTAGTTTTCATACAATCGTCATTTTTGTCAGCCTTTTAACAGGAAGTATTTTACGTACCTGCGCCGGTAAGCCGCGGTCCCATTGGTCACACCCCCGTAGCATTATTAGGTATTAGTAGGTTCGTTAGTTGTATTGTCGTAGCGGCTCTTGTTCTGTATACTCCGGTTCAAATAAATATGGGCTGTGTTGGAGTCATTCCCCCCGTCCCTATAGTACACACTAACTATGTGACGTGTATGAGTCGCATAAACAAGCCGACACGTGTTGGATGTCACCCCGTTATGTGTATTTACATAAAGAACCGTATGTACTAATGAACACCGCTATGCATCATGGGATATAGTGAGGAAATAAGTGTGCATCAGTTGTACACTTCTTTTGCTGTATATGATGGGCATAACGTTGTGCACTATTATAGGGGAACCACATTTGTACACTCAAAATTTCAAACACTACAAAATGGTGCCACCCTAAGCAGGGTCACTAGGCCTATATAGTGCACAAGTGAGCCAATTCAAGTTCAGTGAAGTAGCTTTCTTACGCTCCTTCATATTCATGACACTTCCAGAGTCTGGTTCGGCCATGTTCACGGTGACTGCCGGAACACACCAAAGCTATATGCAAAATATGCAACATGGGTGAAATAATGCTTTAACAGACGACAAATAATAGAAATAAATTGTGTCAATCTCATTAGGTCCTTGTTTCCACTTTTCCGTAATGCTTATCCCTTCCCTCCCCGTCTGCCTTTAGTTCTTTGCATTCCTGACGACACTATGCTATGCAGGAAGTAGCTGCCTCAGCTACAGGGCCTGGAGAGCCAGAGGAGAGGAACAATAGCCGAGTCTGTCACCCTGGCAGACCTATGAGGATATGTAACCCAAGGCCACCACCTTACTGACTATCAAAAGCCACTTGAAGGCTTTTTTTTTATCTTAACATGTCATGACATGTTTTGAAATGACAATCTTTTTATTTAATGTAATTAATGTTATGCAATTTGATTAGATACTGAAGAGATGGTCCTTCACATAGCCCTGCACAATTAAACTGTATCTTGGACTTCTGAACTATTAGATTGCAATGTATATGTTTTCATGTTTGGTGTAGCCTACTTTATTGCTTTGCTTGGACATTTTTGTTGTTAATTGGACAACTGACCAATCCACACGTTAAAATTCTTGGGACAAAGGAAAAAACAGGACACAGGGAGTTGATGGTTAAACCGGTTTATTGTAGCGTTTGACATAGTTTGAACAGGCAGAGCAGGTAGTATGTGCTGACATGCTAGCGCTCCTCCTGAGTGTGTGTGTGGTGGCTGGTTTAACCTGTGGGCCATGATTGGCCAATGCCCCACAGGTGTGCAGCCTCCCCCAGCCCCAGAGTCTAATCAGTCTGACTCGGACCAG